>CATKWJ010001047.1:0-38333 GCA_949825065.1 Odontocerum albicorne
TATGAATTAGAAATGTATTGATCCTTACTTACAAAAACACTTTTGATTATGATTTCGGCTTACCAATCTGCTGAAGAAGAAAAAATAAGATCAAATTTAAAAAATCAACTATAGAAATATATTCTAAATATCTGATATTGGGTTTCCAAATATATCTATAATTTATTTAGATGAGATATTTAGATGTATTGGGTGTTAACATAAGTTGGGTCTGTTTTTTTTCCAAATGAAGAGAACAAGTAAAATAAAAAAAAATTACAACAAATTAGTCAATAATGTATTCTCCTTCATTATTTTACAACAAATTAGTCAATAATGTATTCTCCTTCATTATTTACAACTTCTTGCCAATGTTCTACAAGTTTTTCAATGCCTGCACGATAAAAACCATCCGGTCTTGACTCGAGGAATTCGTCCAACCATGTCCGCAATTCGACGTCATTTTTTAAGGAAAAACCATCGACAAGCTGTCCTTTTATTCATAACATCTTCACCGTACACTTCGCAAATATCGCGAGCAGCTTTGGCAGCTTTATTCCCTCGATTGAACGTGAACAGAAGGAGGTGTCGAAAATGCTCACTTTCGTCTACTTGACATTTCATTTTGAAGGCTTTTGTAATCAAATAAAATAATATATGTAACGTAAAAGCAAACACAATATCTTGTAGAGCAGAAAATTTTCTTTCGAATGACGTATAACCTTTACCATTTTGTTTTACTTTTGGTGCTTATTTTTAAATTTGGAAAAAAACGGACACAACTTATGTTAACACCGAATATTTTAAAAATGTGTATGAAAACAATTTTACATCAAACTATAATATTCAACAACCATCAAATAACGTCTTTGTATAGATCTGTAATATAAATTTGTGATTATCAAAAGTGTTTTTTGTGCCTAAGCGCTCTTATAGTTTTGAAACACCAAATTTTCAAAGTAGTCAAATAAATATATGTATATTTTGCTACTGATGAAAATCAATCAAATCATTCGACTCTTAACTGTATTCAAACTATTGATGTTTTGACATGAAAACCAAAAATGGATGACCATTTGTAGATTTGAACTAATGAAACGCATTTGTCAATAAATTGATGTACATATTTTATTTATTTTTAACATATTTTCTCATTTATATTCATGCATTTTGTGTTATTTTTTTATTGTAAGTTTCGCATGATTTTCCCCTAAAGAAAATTACTTTTTTGCACAGAAAGGATCTTTATTTTGGAATATGCTTCAAATACCGGACTTTTAGTATTTTTCCCCCGCTTTAGAAGCCTTAGTTGGCTGGTCCCCTGAAAAACAAGTTGTCTCTCCATGCTAAATATTCACTTTATATTATTTACATTAACCATAAAATGTATTAACGTGTTCCTCGTGGGAAGCACAAACGCCTGTGATCTGATCTGTAACATTCCTTTGTGTATTTTACGTAATGTTTAGTTTATCTCCTTTATTTAATGAGTCTCCTTAAGAGTAATGACTATTATTTATTTTCAGAAAATTACTTGAATGTCATGTTTACTTGGTGGTGTAATCAAATATCAGTGGTTCTAAACAAAATACGCGTTAAAACATAGAAATTAAAAAACGCCGAAATTGTGCCGCGCACAAGATTTGTGGAATTTGATTTTTAACGCGGTGTACAGGTTAAAAAATAAATGATCTCTGACTTTTAAACATAATATACTGTTAAAATAATTTTTAAAAAGACCAGTTTAAATTTTCTAGTCAATTATTCTTTTTCAACTGATGTCCCTTTTCAAACTTTTATAAATGATCATTTTACCATGAAATCATTTAGTCTGAATTCATCAAACAATAAGGTGTCTTCATGCCATCAAATATTAAGGGTAAATTAGGTGGTTCTCGATAAGATGTAAAAAGGTTTGCTTTATAACATAATCCCTCTCTTGTTCATGCATATTCAGAAATGTGTGCATAGTCATAATTTGTTATTTTAATTGATGAATCATAATTGCAAGTTAATGTTTGTCTGTAGTATAATTTTGATGATGAAACTATATTAAATTGCTGGATCCAACACATCTTTGTTCTGTATTGGACATTCATGTGATTACATGAAGCTCTCGCTGCAAAAATCCTTTGTCTTCAATAATGAGTTATTCATAGACCGGCAACATTTCAATAAGAACATTCCAAAATATCTTATGAGCCCGCGCACTTTATTTCTTAATTAGTTCCAAGTATCTTTAATAATGTGTTTAGTAAATTTTGTCAATTCAATATATTTAGTTCGTACAATTCTTTAGCCTTATAAGATTTACATTCACAATTTTATTGCATTCTCAAAAAACTTCAATCATTTCTACAATTATTATAAATATATTTTTACAATATATCTCGGTAAATAATGTAGAAAACATATTTGATATGTACTGTTAAATTGTAAATAAGCATTAATCGGTGTCGTAAAACATTTTTATTAGATATTAGGAATGTGTTTTAATTCTCTTTAATGTCAGTTGTTTTTTACACAATATTTCAATATTTTGCATGTTGACTAAAGATTTTTTATAAAGAAAGGTCAAATGCATTATATTTAATAATTTCTTTTTTTTTTAAGCAAGCAATAGATGTAATAAATTTTTTTTTTTAGATTTCAACAGTATAAGGCTGGATTCACACTTAAACGAAATAAAATTTAAAAAATGTGTTCATGTTGTGTCGTACCATGGACATGCTACAGTCATCTCATTGTTGACACTAAGACAGGTCGTAGTAAGACCACAGTAAAGCGGGAATCCAGCCTAAAAACCGATGATGTTTCATATAACAAATGGTAAAAAAAAAAACACAAACGGAACATTGTTGCGAATCTTGAAATTATTATAGAAATCCAAACGGTTTTTATAATGTAATTATTTTTTTTCAATCTATTAGACGATGTGATGCACAAAAATGTATGCTAAACATTAAAACAAAACACCAAATAGATTTTGGTCCGTCGCTATATTTCCAATCACTTATTTTAGGGTAAATAATATAAAGCAGATGAAAACATGATGGCAGTTAATTGTTTTCAATATTGCGAGTAAATTATACAAAATATACTTTTTTAAATAGCTGAAACATTTCTCAATGTATATTCAAAGTGAATTTTCACGCTTTTATATTTGTATACTAAAATTATATATACTAACGTAATATGATATATTCAAAGTATTTTTATTGAATGTGTATTGTAGATTAAAAGAAACATATTGCCTTTAGAATAAATGTTTGTCCTACCTTTACTCAGTTTTATAATTCAATATTATTTTTGATAAGTTTTTAATTATAATCCACATTTTTAATATGTTAACATAAAAGGCACAATAATTTTACGATATTTTCATTATATAACTGTTAGCCATAATTATATTGAAAGTTTCTTCGGGTTTATTTACAAATCGATTGATTCAATAAATAGTTTAAAAGTTTTAATTCCACAACCCAATTCAACAATTTCTCTATGAATTGGATGTCATAATTTATATTAAAATAAAATCAATATTTGTGTTTCATTTGTTGCCAGTGTGAGAATTTTCAAAAATATGAACAAACCAATCACAGTTTTGCTCAAAATTACGGCATAAGGTTTTGAATTTTTCTGAATAAATTTAATATTCAACGGAGTCAATCTGACTTTCATTATTTTAAAACAATAAAATGTACGGTTAGTCCGAATAATAAATACATAAAAAGAATCTTCCATTTGAATATGAAAAAGATAAACAAAATTATTTTTACCGAAGAGTAAAAACTATAGCCTTTTTTATTGGGTAACCAAAAAAGTTTTTTTGCAATTTTTTCCATTCAATATTTTACTTGAATAAAATAGAATATATTTTATGCATTTAACCCTTCCCTTACGGTGATAAAAATAATACGCGTGTTACGGTGTTGGGTAGTGAGTACGCAATAAAAAATTTGCGATTTTAAATCGGAAAAATAAGAACATTCATAGATAATCCCCTTAATTAATTATAATTGAAGTTAAAAATTATAATAATTGAGATTTATTTGCTGAAAACATTAAAAAACCATCTGAAAACATTAAAAAACACTCACGGAACGGGCGTACGTCTAACCTATTTGCAAGCCTAGAGGCTACTAGTGGCGCGGAACGTCAGTCGCATACACCTTTGCTTGCGACGTTGAGAAAATTCAGCTCCTCGCAATTCAGTCTAGTATGCAAGAGTGAGATGCGAATATAGTGTCGCGCTTCCCGCATACTATTCACCTATCATCAAGACGAGGCACTCGCCGCGTTTAAATGCGAATTTGTTTTCGATCTTTACAAAACACCTCGATGTAGTCGATAAATTCTGATTATTAATAATATTATTTTTTAAATCAATGCGTAAATATATTATGGAGGAATACCTAGAATCTTAACCTTGTATTTATTATATTTATTGATGGTTATTTGAAGCGACGTGTAGAAGATACCCAACACCGGGAAGGAAAGGTTAATAAAATATCTCGAGAGCTTTTTTCGAGAGCACATGATGATCCTGCAGCCTTTAAATCAAGTTTAAATACATAAATAACACACTGACAAAAAAATTACACCATTACAATGAACAAGTATTTTTAAATTACTCTAATGCACAATAAATGAGTAACTTGCCACCTGTCAATTGAGATAAACATGTAACAATGATTTGACACTTGAATGTAAAAAAATCTACACAATAACTTAAATTAAAATGACAGATATGTTTCTCTTTACTAAAGTATTGTCATCAAAGTTACAGTTTGACAATACTTTTGTAAAGCAAAATAGGCACATCACTTTAATTTAAGTTGTTTTATACAATTTTTTCACATTTTAATTGTCAGATTATTCAGTTTGAAAACGAGTTCTACAATAAAATACCAAATCAATTAATAAACATGTAAGTCATAATGGAATATATAACTTTTATTTTGCAAATTATTCCACAAAGACTATAGAAAATTCTTCGAACGTTTTTGGTTACCTAATATTTTAGATCAAGTATTTACACCGCTGTCATTTCTGAGCAGCTTTGACCAATTTCTAGATTATTTTACAATATTAAAACTTTTATTCTTAAATTTTTTATTGCTCGTACTTAACTATTTTGCTAAAATATGCTCCCAAATTCGGAACAAATATATTTGAAAAGCAAAATGTATATTTTTGGTGATTTTGCTCAATATTCTTCATTTCCTTTTTAATGCCTTGTCATGTCCCTGTAACTTTGCAGATCATTCTGCCAAAAGGATCATGGGCTGACATTATCTTCAACAGTTACTCGCAATGCTAGTCAAAGCACTATTCATGATAACATGCTAAATAACAAAGTAAATGTGCTATATATCAATTCAAGAAGAAACAATGTTAGACTTAAACAATAATTGAATTTATGTCTACGTTTCAAATTGACAGAGGTCATATATACATCAACCCCCTACAAATTAAATTTTGATCAACCAACGGTCAACAAAAGGTAACATAAAAATCTGCTTTACAGATTTTTCATTGCAAGATCTATTATCCCATGAGCTTGCTACAGTCTGCTCATGGTAGACCAAAAGGCAGCTCACGATATGAGCGCAATCAAATAGAAATAAATCCAGCCTTGAGGTTACTTTTTAAAACACTAAAAAGCTTTCTACAGAATCATGAAAAGTATGATACACTGTAGTAATGTAATAATCCCTTACATAAAGTGAAGCACTTTACATATTGCTGTTGTTTTTATGTAAATTAATATTTAAGGTTTTTTATCAGTACGAAATATGTTTCTTCAAATAAAATTTCTATCACATTTTTTTATATATAAATGCATATACTAAGTGTTCCCCATATTTAAAACATATTAAAACCTCCTATTCAATGTTGTATGTAAAACTAAGTCTTAAAACACATAAACTGTTGAGGTTATTATCAAGGAGTATGGTATGAAATATTTACATTAGAAACGGGAATCCCACAAATCATTATTGATATTTAAATAACCTCAAATTCAGATTTGCTAAAATTTCGTAAACTCGCTAAGAAACATAATAATTTATTTATATTTTACATACTGGCCACTTGTGTAAATGTTGCCATAGGCAAGTATTTTTGTTTTAAATTTGTGGTAATTGACGACTGAAGCCAAATTATAAACAAGTTTTTCATAGCTATATAAAAGATATTTGGATTAAGAGGGAATGAAACTTAATTGAGATTTATTCATATTAAACATACTTCCTTGATACAAACCTACTTGTTACATTCAAATATAAAGTTATTTCTGATAACTTCCTTCATAATTTTGTAACTTGGCTATCGTGCTTCACTAAGAAGAGTAACATCAGAGTTTTTCTGTTTCTGAAAAAAATATTTGATCAATTTTTTTTTCTCAAAATTCACAAATGTAGAAATTAAAAATGATTTCAGGTAAGTGTTCTTTCAGGTTAGAAATATAAAGCTTTGTATTGAGATGATATGTTCGAAGCTCCTATGTAAAATGGTGTCACTGTATTTTTGGTAATATTTCGAGTTTTAATCTTAAAAATGCTAAAAGTCATTACAATTATCGGAAAAAATAATAAACTAACACATACAATGAAAATCTGTTGTCAAACATATAAAATTGTATAAATGTGAGCATTGGTCGTATTTCAAGAAGTTTTAAAGTTACAGGAAGTTTAAAAGTAACATTAGAAAATAACAGGAAGAATAATAAGTATAAATTAAAATTATTTTTAACTTGTACGACTTTGGAACCAAATACTCGGAATTGATGTATAACCTATTATGATCAAATTCACAGTGATTGCCTTTTATTCCCTTCAAACTAGTTTTCTTCAGATGTCATACATCTTTTCCAGTACTTCTCCTATATCTGGAAGCATATACTGTAGCTATTTGAAATGTTTTTCTTTTACGTTTCCGGAAATTTTTCATCGATTTCTTCTATGGTTATGAATTTTCTCTTTCAGTCCTAATTTTTATATCTGGAACTAAATGACTTAGATTCAAGTGTGTATGTAAATCAATAAAGAAATAACAAATTTTAATTTTGTTCAAAAACTGACTAGTTCAGAAAATGTAGGATGAGTCCTGTGGACAGCTCACAAATTTGCCCCAATACAACCTTGTAACGATGTTCAATAATTTTAATTATTTTATCAACTTCAATATAAGCCTCAATTCTAATAAATAGCAAGTTATTTAGGTAAATACATTACATAAGGTTGTATTGGGGCAAATTTGTAAGCTGTCACAGGACTCATCCTAGAATTTCCGAAGTATAACATTGCGATTGAGTCGTCACGATGCAGGGATTAAGTTTCAGGGGCAGCACTTTTCCCTCATATTTTCCCATAGATGTCTAACCCCTTCAAATACTTCACCCTCTGTACTATAGATTTAGCTTACTGCGACTTTTTTTGTTCCAAAAACTTAAATTGTGACTCAAGATAAAAACATTCGTAACAGTAGAAATTTATGAATCCCCATACTTAAAGCATGAATAAATGTTTTCAAGAATAAGAGATGCGTTGAAACAAGTTTATAGCATCTCAAGGAGACTATTTTGAAGGAGACTAAAAAGGGAATTGCTGTATTACTATAAAAAATATTTTTTAACAACATGTGTAATTTTTGGGTCTCCCCTCGTATATAAATTTTTTAATGTGATCTGTAAAGTTCTTTAAGATAAATAACAATAAAAATGTCGTTTTACAGTACACCATTAGGCATAAGGAGTATCGAGTTATTTCCTCTCCATTTGTGATAATGAACTGCTTAGCGGAGCACCGGCTAACATTGCTTCAGGGTATAAAACCGACGGTGTGAAATGAAACTAAAAAACCTAAAATTATTATGTATAATAAATTCTACAGACTTTCTGTGTTAAGTGTCTATTTATATGTTAGTTCATAAGACTAGTCAAGTAATCACTAATCAAGATGTTCACAAAAGCAAGCATACACAAGAAACAATATTAATTTTTGCAATATTTCTAAATTCTAATAACATCTATCAAAGGAACGTATTGAGTTACCGAGTTATAAGATAAACCGCAAAGCTATAAATAAACTTAGGCGATATATTTTCTTTTAATTCTAGCAAAGAAAATAATTATTATTTTCATAGACCACGGATATTTAATAACAGCCATTTATTCAGTTACATATTTAGCTAAAAATTGGAATATATTTTTCTGTTAGTTTTAAAGGTAAAATGGTCTTATTTTATTTTTTGAAGAAACACTGTTCAATAAAAAATTCTAAATCTACAATCTTATTACTGTACTATATATTCTCACTCTAAAATGTTAATTTAGGAACTTAATACGCTTCCGCATTAATAACATGAATTCGTCATTATCATTAATTCACAAATAAAGTCATTGACAAACCAAATTGCATTTTGTTTTCTTCAGAAAATTTCTTTTTCCTTCCATGGTAACATTAAAACACTTTTAAAATGGAAAGTTATCTATAAAATGTGTACATACATACATTCAAATCATCAAGCTGTATCCCTTGCGGGGTAGGGAGAAAGAACAGCTCTCCAAATTTTTCTATCCAAGCACACAACTTTCGCCTCTTCCGCATTCATACATATATCTCTTCATGCACAATTTCCTATTATTCATACATCTCACTTAACTTTCTTTTAAAATCTGGTTTATTTGGTCCAGCCACATTTTCCTCGGTCTACCTCTTTCACGCACAAGGTGTGTATGGAAGAGGAGACCGATAATTCTCTCCACATGTCCAAACTATCCTAAAGCTCTATTCTTCCTCTTACTTAAAACATCCATTTTATTCATGCATTCATTTCTGATGTCTTTATTCCACCTTCTTTCAAACATTGTTATTTTTAAAATGTGTAAAAAATAAAATCAGTGTAGGACCTGCTGGAAATCAAACCTGAAATACCTGAATACTGAGCCAGAATGCTAACCAATAGACCACAACTCTTGACTTATTTTTACATCATGATTTTCCCACCTCCACATCAGCATCCTTTTGATATACATTCCTAAGAAATTGTGAGTCATTTAAGCTCGCCATCTAATGGGATTTCTTGAATGTATCTTTAATACAGTAGCTATTTTGAATACAACTGCAATGATACCATCTGGTGCCACATTGTTATCGTTTAGCGACAGGGCATCATAAAATTAAACTCTGGTTAAAACCCTTATCATGGCATTGTAACACAGGTGTTACACTAATTTAGGGTTTTTTTAAATAAAATCCAGAAACTCAACTTAATTTCAAATATGGCAACACATTCAAATACTATACATGCACTATTGTGTGCAGTGGTATCATCTGATGATAAATATTGACAACGCTACAAGCTTTCAAGCGTCATCGGGTCAACATGACTGGACAGCGTGGGCGCGATTTGAAAATTGGGATAAGTAATCTAAATATCTTATTAATCACTAGATATAGAAAAAAATTATTCAAACTATTTTATTTGTTGATAATTCAACTATGTAAATGTTGTTCTTGTTTTAGATTATAGAATCATTTTATAGCGCTTTTTGTGTTCTATAAAAATTGATATTTTGGCAATGTAACGTGGGTGTTACATATAAAAAAAAACTATAAGGAAAAGTTGTGATTTTTTTCCTCAATTTTCCTTTATAACTTACCATATAACAAGGAATCACCAAAGAAAAACGTTTATATTTGGATAAATTGAACTTTGCCAAGATAAGGGTTAAAAAGCTAACACACCACATGCTAAAAAAAATCTGTCAAACTGACTAGAGATAATTTACATATAATTATGAAGAAATGTGAAAAATAAATGTTATGTTCTGTTCGATGCAATAATGGATATATAATACACATTTATTTAAAACTAACAGTTGATTATGATTATTACGCCATATCCCTATTGGATTAGGCAGAAAGCAGATCTCCACATAATTCAATCTTGACTTACATGTTTTGCTTCTACCATGCCCATAGACCTCATCATGTATACACTCCCAGTATACAATTAACACCACAGTTTAGGTAAGCGTTATAATTGTATCTTCCCTCTGTCAGAATTTGATTAATTTGGTCATGCCACATTTTTCCAGGTCTTCCCAAACTTGTACCTTCTACTCTACTCATATATACTGTATCTTCTTTCCTAATGTCTTCATTCCTTACTTCTATCTTACTCTCATCGCTTTTTTGAACAGACTTTCTAAGAGTCAGGGAAAAGAAAATAAAAGGTTTGTATTTTTCTAAAAAATTTATTTTTAAATATAAAACAAATACAAATAAAAAATTGGGAATATTTAACAATAATTTAAAGTATTCATTAACCAAAAGAAAAACAAATAAGTAGTTTTTTTAATTTCACGTCCAAATATATTAGTTTAAATTCTACAATTCATTTCTTATTTTTTTTCGACTTGTGGATTGATAATTTTATTTAATATTCGAATTGACTATTGACTTGAAGTATTCAAGCATTCGCATGGTAAAAAATGCATCCAAGTATTTAAAAATTTAGTTTTCAGTGAAATTTCAACTTTGTTACCACATAAATAAAACTTATTTGATACTAATACAAAATTCATTATTTTCATTATTTCAAATTTTTTTAAAAAGTGTTGATTAATAAAAAGTTTTTTTTTTTAATTATTTAAAATATGTAAAATTGAGAATTATATAAAATTTAAAAAAATTTATTAATATGCACTAATTAATCAAATCACACAGCAGCACCTTTGATGACTGGTTAATTCATAAAGAAGACAAATAATTAAACCTCTAAAAATTCATCCTTAAGTTTAAATTAAGAAAATGTATGTTAAATAAAAAAAACTTTATATAAATTATTCAGTTAGATAAATCTATATAAAAAAAGCATGTATTTGAAAGGTAAAAATGATATTAATTTGCGACCAATAAGGAAGATAGATCTGCAGATTTTGGGAAAAACTTTAATTTGCTGTATACCCTGGGGGGTTTATGGCAATTCCTTACAACCAACCAAAGTTTAGCAACAGAGAACCAAATTTCTGCTTAAAAACGTGAAATTCAAAGTTATGTGCTACATACAACCACGTTCATATGAAGTGCATTACCACGCAGTAATGCACAAGACTTCCGTGCGTAACGTCACCGGTTTGAATCCCGCACTGTACTGTACTCCCCTCGAATGACAGGCATATTTTCTCTATAGTATTCGGGGGTATAAGGTATATACCTATGACTTCGGTCATCTATTCTGTCAAAATGAGAAAAAGAAACATGCCAGTGAGCTCTGATTGTGTTACATCAGTATACCATATGGATCCAGTCCAGTGGTGTGGCAGGTGAGTTTTCTGATGAGACTGTGAGACTCACTTAAAAATAAAAAACCAAGACAGATTTATTTCCCAACTGAATTGATGTTGGAATGATGAGGGGATCCTCGATAACATCTCATATTTAAAACAATATTGGAATATAACCAAATTCTTTTCAAGTTCGTTATCTCATCTGAAAATTTAACCATTGGAAAAGCAAACAAATATTATAACAGTTGTTTTATTAAAATAAATATAATATATTCATATAAATATTGACATTTATCAAAATAAACAACACACAACCATTTAATAAGGTTTTATCTCAAATTAACTTTTCGATAACACTACAATATATATATACCCTTAAATTTGATGAGATAAAAATGCAACTTTAGAAAAATGTTGATTACAAATTAGATTTTAATATCGAAGATGTGAAATAATATATGTATTATGATAATGTAGTTTAATTTTTTTCTATTTCAATTATTTTTCCCCTTTGCTCAAAAAATAAACCATTAAAAAAGTAAACATTGATAAAACAGGAAACTACAAAAAATATAATGTACTTAGAAAGAATTTAATTAGTTTCCAAAAAAATATATAAAAAGTACAAAAATTATACATTGATAAAACAGAAAGCTACATACAATGATATTGTTTCAGTGTACAAACAATATATTGTACTTAGAAAGAATTTAATTAGTTTCCAAAAAAATATTATATAAAAAGTACAAAAATTATACATTGATAAAACAGAAAGCTACATACAATGATATTGTTTCAGTGTACAAACAATATATTGTACTTAGAAAGAATTTAATTAGTTTCCAAAAAAATATTATATAAAAAGTACAAAAATTATACATTGATAAAACAGAAAGCTACATACAATGATATTGTTTCAGTGTACAAACAATATATTGTACTTAGAAAGAATTTAATTAGTTTCCAAAAAAATATTATATAAAAAGTACAAAAATTATACATTGATAAAACAGAAAGCTACATACAATGATATTGTTTCAGTGTACAAACAATCTATTGTACTTAGAAAGAATTTAATTAGTTTCCAAAAAAATAATATATAAAAAGTGCAAAAATTCTACAATGATAAAACAGAAAGCTACATACAATGATATTGTTTCAGTGTACAAACTGTACTTAGAAAGAATTTAATTAGTTTCCAAAAAAATATTATATAAAAAGTGCAAAAATTCTACAATGATAAAACAGAAAGCTACATACAATGATATTGTTTCAATGTACAAACAATATATTGTAAATAGAAAGAATTTAATAAGTGTCCAAAAAAATATTATATAAAAAGTGCAAAAATTCTACAATGATAAAACAGAAAGCTACATACAATGATATTGTTTCAGTGTACAAACAATATATTGTAATAAGAAAGAATTTAATTAGTTTCCAATAAAATATTATATAAAAAGTACAAAAAATTATTAATTCATCACAGTATTTAAAATCTTTACCAATAGATATCTCAGTACATTTTTGTAATGGAGTCACTTCCAATTCTACAAACACATTTATAATTGATACACTACTAAGTCTACTCTCTCTAATTTCTCAAGAAATCGTTACATTAGAAACTGTTGAATCAAGGAATGAAAGAAATAAAAAAACAATGCTATAAAGAAATAAAAAACAATGCTATACAGAAATAAAAAACAATGAAAGAAATAAAAAATAAAGAAATGTTTAAAAAACTTGATAAAGGTTTATATTTATAAAAGAAAATTTGATTACTTCAATTACTTTTAAAATAAAACCATTGGACATTCACATCTTTGTCAATTTCTATAGTTCGGAAATTCTAGGATGAGTCCTGTGACAGCTCACAATTTTGCACCAATACAACCTTGTAACGATGTTCAGTAATTGTAATTATTTTATCAACTTTAATATAAGCCTCAATTCTAATAAACAGCAAGTTATTTAGGTAAATACATTACATAAGGTTGTATTGGGGCAAATTTGTGAGCTGTCACAGGACTCATCCTAGAATTTCCGAACTATAATTCTTTTCTCGAGTGACAAAATTGTTTCTTTCACTGGACATAACAATAAACTACATAAATTAACAACATATACATATATTTTAACATAGTACACTATTGCACTATCTAAATTATACTTATAATAATAATTATCACTTGTGTTTTTCATTTCATTCATCAATCAACAAAAATATTAACAAAACGAAGCTAACAATAAAAATGCATTACTGTGCGCACCAATTTGATGCGCTTTTTTTTCATTCACAATCGAAAATACATCGTGATGAAGTAGTAAAAATGCATATATACTATGTACAATAAAGAATAAAACAACACCTAATTACTTTCATAATGAGAATTGTTAAATTAAAATGTCTTTTTTAATGCTATAAAAAAGAAATTCAAATATAAAAATTATGATCCATCATTTGATAATGTTAAAAAAATACATTTTTAACGAGTGTTTCTCAAATTAATTTCAGGTACACATTTATCAAAAGACGTATCTTTGATAATGACCACCATTCTTCCTTTTAGAAGTATTAATAACAATGCATCATAATTAATAAAGATAAAAAATTTACTATTGCGTAAAATTATCAATATTTTTTTATTAAAATATATGAAAAAAATATTGTTTAAAACAATCATAAATAAAATTAAAATAAGTAGGAAAAAATGTATTGAATTATTTAACTTGCGATGTTTACAATGTTTTTAGATCAAATAATTTATTGAATAAAATATTTTTATGAGCAGTTTTCAGTGCGGATTTTATTAAGTTTTGTAAATTTAAATGCACTATGATTACATAATAGCTCATTGAATAAGCCTCACAATATTAATCTGTATAAATAAAAATTAATGAGGAATACCTTTCTTTATCCGCAGTATTCACAGCAAATTGTGAATGCAATATAATTAAGTCAATGTTCAATCACAAAAGTTGTATAACACATTCTAAGGCACAAAGTCTATTCAATCTTGCATATGAGATCGTCTCCTTCGAGTTTGAGTCCATTGCTGATCTCTAAGGACTTGACGACTCCTGCAATCGGAGCTTGGACAACCATTTCCATCTTCATTGCTGAGATCACAGCGAGTGCTGCACCCTTTTCTACGTGTTCTCCTTCCTTCACTTTCACCTCTATAATAGAAATAAATAGAATAATAAAAGGACAATTTATGTAAAGCCACTTGGAGAGCAAACTCTCCTTAAGGACAATCCAACTAAGGACTCGAACCCACTATTATTGACAGATTAAAAACATAACAAAATAAATATATATAAGTTGAGTATAAGGATAGGAAAGTAGTAGCTGCAACCATTAGATTAAGTGCTTTCCTGCATCTGCATATGTTTAAAAAAAACATATTTGATAAGAAAACCACAGAAAACTCGTTGAGAAAACTACAAACAAACCTTATAGATTTTCCGATACGTAAAAGTAACATAACACATTCGGCTTGAGGTGTAATGCAGTGTTCATATACAATCATAAGAATATTTGATATAATAGAAATAAAGTGTGAATCCTATTGTTAAAATAGTAACACTAATTTTATATCTAGGGGTTTTGGATTTAATTCCTAACACCCAAAAAAAAATAAGAAAAAGGGTTTCATTCTGGTTAAGAGTTCGTCTATAAAGTATTATAGCCCACTGCCAACATCCTTGGTTGTCATCCTCCATGGAAAGACAATTTCTTCTATCCATTAGGACGCACCTCGGCTCCCCGTGGATGTATTCACAACGGTACTACCCAATTTCTCTCTAGCCATGGGAACTTTAATGGTTAACTCTTTGTATTGTATTGCACTTAAATTTTTTTTGTATATATCATTTTAACAAAATTAATGCGTTTCGAACAGATTGCCATTCGAACAGATTCATTTAGTCAATCTAGCGGATTTATTGCCACGTGGAAATCTTTTCCAGCCAACCAAAGAAGTGTTAACCTTTCCTTCCCGGTGTTGGGTATCTTCTACACGTTGCTTCAAATAACCATCAATATCTCTATAAATAAAATAAATACAAGGTTAAGATTCTAGGTATTCCTCCATAATATATTTACGCATTGATTTAAAAAATAATATTAATAATAATCAGAATTTATCGACTACATCGTAAGTATTTTCTGAATATCGGAAACAAATTCGCATTTAAACGCTGTGAGTGCCTCGATCTTGGGTCTTGACGATAGGTGAAAAGTATGCGGGAAGCGCGACACTATATTCGCATCTCACTTTTGCATACGCCACTGAATAGCGAAGAGCGCAATTGTCTCCACCTCGCAAGTGTAAGCGACGCCCGAGTTAGCCCCCAACCCTGCCGCGCTGCAGTAGCTGTTGAGCTGGCAACGAGACTAGACCTACGCCCGTTCCGTGAGCGGTGCCAGATGGTTTTTTAATGTTTTCAGCAAATAAATCTCAATTATTATAATTTTTAACTTCAATTATAATTAATTAAGGGGATTATCTATGAATGTTCTTATTTTTCCTATTTAAAATCGCTAATTTTTGATCGCGTACTCACTACCCAACACCGGCACACGCGTTTCATTTTTATCACCGTAAGGGAAGGGTTAAACAAGTCTTAAGTGAAAATCAGACAAAACCCCTTTTTTTTTAATCTGAGAACCAAAGGGAATAAAATTCATAACACCTGAATTGAAAGTTAGGCATGTTATCACAGAATGATAAAAAATACGGACAACTTGATGTAACAATTGAGATACATACACTAGTCAATTTATGATACTCTACCATATGATGTAAGGCTGTATTCTTATTTAGCATGAAAATATTTTAGAATGAGATAAGACTTACCGATAACTGTGCCAGGCATGGGAGCTCCAACCTGCCCTTTCTCGCCCTTAACGGCCTTGGGGTGGATATGCATTGTCTGTTATGAATGCCACATTTTAATTATTAATTATTATAATATTAAAACTTACCTTTACCATTTCTTAAAAATATTTGACAAAAAATGAGAACTCTCGAGTCAGTAACATAAAAAAAAATAATCAAAAGAAATCTACATTCACGGGCATTTTGATATTATACTTTTCAAAAGACGCGGTAGAAGTTGTGGAAGACAAAGACCAAGAAAAATAGTCAGACCAAGTGTATATTTGAAAAAATTATATGTAAAAAATCAGAGAAATCGTAGGAGCTGTATGAGGTGATAAGAAAGTATGGTGCTCTGACCTCTCTGCCAACCCTGACAAGGAAACAGCGCGATGGTATGTATGTATTAAATGTACTTTTTAAAATAAAAAATTGGAACAGCCAATATACAAATAGAACGGCGGAATGAAGACAACAAAAATTAATGCATGGATATTTTAAGAAAGATGAAGAAAGGAGCTTTAAGCTGGTGTGGACAATGAAGAGAATGAATTATCAAAGAATGACTAAGTCAAAGAATGACTAAGTGCAAGATGTACGTGGAAGAGAAAGACCGAGGAAAACGTGGCTGGACCAAATGGACCAGATTTATAAAGAAGGTAAAGTGAGAAGTATGAATAATAGAAGATTCTGCATGACGAGATGTATGAATGTGGAGGAGACGAAAGATTCTTAGTTATAAAAATTTAGAGATCAGCGTGATAATATGTATGTACTACCTTGATAAAAAAGTTTTAGGACCGGCCACCATGTGGCGCTGTCAGTCACCCGATCGGAATTCTTTTTTTTTTTTGTTAGGCTACCACATCTATCATTGACAGTTCCTTCCAAATTTCAGCGTCATAGCTAGACATTTGTAAAAGTTATGCTGTACTGAGTACATCTACCTTTATGCGTGATTTCGATTTTTTACAAGTTTGAAAATGGCATCAACTGTGCATCAACGAGTTTGCATTAAATTTTGTGTGAAAAACGGATTTAACGGTCCGCAGACCTTGGAAATGTTGGAGAAGTATTTTTCGGTGGCACGAATGCTTCAGAAGTGGTCGTGAGTCGGTCGAGGATGACAAACGCGGAACGCGTTACAGCGCCCGAAAGGATGTCATGAAAAAATCGAAGACGGCTCTGATGGACATACCGAAAATTGAGTACCAGCAGTATTTCGAGGATTAGATCAAGCGCTGGCCTAAGTACGTTGCAGTCGATGGGGAGTACTTTGAAGGGGACCATATCGATTTTGATGAATAAACTTGTATTTTCGATTTTATGAATAAAGTCCTAAAACTTTTTGATCAAGGTAGTATGTATATATGATATACAAATAGGTAAAAAAAAAGCAATAAAACTCAAATATAGTCTGAACTAATCTAATATAAATTAAAAACTATGAAACAATGAGATTTAATAGCAATTTACATTAACTACTTTAAAATTTTGCTAAAAATATAATATTGAATCGTTCAATTTTTTTTTTAAATAAAATAAAGCATTGTTTTAATAAAACAAATAATTTCAACACCTTTGTGAAAACGATAACAAATTATAACAACTAAAAAAAATATGATTGTTTTACCTCTTACTAGTAATGAAACAACGTGTAAGTATATTACTAAAAAAAAGTCAGCAGAATGTTTCAGGTTCGACTCCAATTTGAAAAAGGGTTCGAAAAAGGTGTCATTCTGTTTCTTCACATAAAGCCTTAAAACATATTAGAATTACACTTTCAAGTATACCATAAAACCTGGAAGGTTTTATGCCTTATGTGAAAAACCAGACTAGTTCTAATTTTTTGGGTTCCATTAGGAATCAATCGGAACTTTAAAAGGACTCATAATATTGAGTTCAATTAAAAACCAACCAGAATGTTAAAAGGCCTAACAGGAAAAACCAGACTGGTACTCATTTCCTCTTGAATTTCATCAGAAATTGAACCTGAAACATCCAGGCTGGAAATCAAACATTTTACCACCTAGACTATGGAGTTGAACTATTACAGAATGGTATTTTTGGTTACTTGCAAAATATTGATAATAAGTCCTTGGTTATACTGTATTTCAATAACTTAGTTTGTTTTCACTAATATACAATAGCATAATTTTACAGATTTTATTTTATGAAACCTCGAATGAATATTTTTCTACATTAAATAGAAGAGAAGTATTAATATTAACAAAGCTTCGAAAAAAATTACTTAAATATTAAGTAAATTAATTCAATAAAACTTATCCTGATGGTATAAATTTTTTTCTATTATTTTGTCTCTGATAGGTTTGTTTAGACACGAAAAGTGACACACATACCTTGCTAGCCCGCTCATCTCTGATGAAGACAGACCTCAGCTGTCCATTGAGCTCAAAGAACACCTCTCGGAGACCAGCGGCTGTTAAGTCATCGGACAAGGCCAAGGTTTTGATGCCCAGGGTCTTGCCCTTCTCTATTGTGACCTCAAATTCTTCACCAACCTGTATAAATAATAAATATTTAAAATAAATTTCCTATTTAATTTAAGTCCTAATTCTCAATCAAACAATTGAAGTATACTCGTATATTAAAATGTTTGAAAACAAAATCCAGAATTAATCAGATTCAAATAAGTAAAATAATAATTAGAAACAAATTAATTACCTTTGGCCCAACTAAAAATACTCGAGTGTTCAGTTTATCCACAGGCCCGTACTGTTCTCTGAACCTCAAGAACTCTGCTGTAACCTGGGGATACAGCGCTGAGGACATCACATCTCGGTCTGAAATCTGGAATACAGTATATTCAGTAAATAATTAAGAATAAATTGAAACAAAGCTGAACAGTCTCCCTTAGTGACAAAAATATTTAAAAAATCATAAATGGGATACGCAAAAGAAATTATGTTGTTTTAACCTTTCCTTCCCTGTGTTGGGTATCTTCTACACGTTGCTTCTAATAACCATCAATATCTCTATAAATATAATAAATACAAGGTTAAGATTTTAGGTATTCCTCCATAATATATTTACGCATTGATTTAAAAAATAATATTTATAATAATCAGAATTTATCGACTACATCGAGGTGTTTTGTAAAGATCGAAAACAAATTCGCATTTAAACGCTGCGAGTGCCTCGTCTTGACGATAGGTGAATAGTATGCGGGAAGCGCGGCACTATATTCGCATCTCACTCTTGCATACTAGACTGAATTGCGAGGAGCTGAATTGTCTCAACGTCGCAAGCAAAGGCGTAAGCGCCGGGGTATGCGACTGACGTTCCGCGCCACTAGTAGCCTCTAGGCTTGCAAATAGGTTAGACGTACGCCCATTTCGTGAGCGGTTTTTAATGTTTTCAGATGGTTTTTTAATGTTTTCAGCAAATAAATCTCAATTATTATAATTTTTAACTTCAATTATAATTAAGGGGATTATCTATGAATGTTCTCATTTTTCCGATTTAAAATCGCTAATTTTTGATTGCGTACTCACTACCCAACACCGGAGCACGCGTATTATTTTTATCACCGTAAGGGAAGGGTTAAAGAAACAAAAATGTTTTGATTAGGTTCACAAACATACATTTTCAATGAAAATGTCATGTCTCACTTCAGATTTTTTTTAAAACGCAGACAACGAAACTTCATTGAACAGATTTTTAGTGAGATAGAAAAGAGAAAGAACCCTAGGACAGTCTCCTGACGTTTTAACGTTTTTTAGATGACTGCCTTTCCAAACAATAACATGTCTCCTTTTCTCTACCTGTCTCACCACCTTCCACTTACGCAATCAGCTCTCCTCAGTACATGTAAAGTCCAGTTAAATTTCCATTTATACAATCTATTTATTGTGTTTCCGCATTGTGTATTTTTGGCGGTCGGAATGGATTAATCCAATCTACATTACTTCTTATGGAAAAAAATTGATTCGGTTTTCGAACAGCCTTCTGGAATGGATTAAGTTCGAAAACCAAGGTTCCACTGCAATGTTTTTCACTAAATATGATCTTTCTCCGCCTTTCAGTCAATTTTTTAATGCTTTTTTTTTATAAGAATCAGGAGAAATCAAACTAAAATATGTAGAAAATCCCATTTTCATCTCTTCGTAACTTTTATAATTTATACCATCTAAAAAATGTTGTATTGACCGAAAAATATGGAAATCTGATAGCACAAGGTTTGGAGAATATGCTAGATTCAGAATCGTTAACGATCCTAAGCTTTAGATTTTTTCTTTGGCAATGCTTGCAACATTATGACAAGCGTTATCATGCTGCAAAAACCATTGATGACGATTAATTAACAAGAGCGGGCCTTTTTGTTTTACTCTTCCATTGCAAACAAGTTAACAAAAGTTACTTTAGAATATTAAAATACACTTTGAGATGCTAAGTTAACTATTTACGAGTAACAAAAAACGCATGTTGAACAATCAATTTCCGTAAAAAAAGAAAAAGGTAATGATAAAAATACGGAAATGAGAACTCTACGCGCTATTGCTGGGAAGACTTTGCGTGATCGTGTAAGGAACACCACAATCCGAGAGGTCTGTGAGGTCCAAGATGTGGTCAGATGGGGGCGACAGCGTCGACGATACTGTCACCAACATGTACAGAGAATGAATTCCACAAGAATTCCATACATAGCTCTGCATGGGGTGCCGGATGGACGGCATCCACCAGGGAGACCCCCGAAACGATGGAGAGATAGCTGGAGTTCAGCATCACAGGAGGACAATCATGCAGTAACAGACTCAAGTCTATAGAAAGTCTAAGAAGAAGAACAATCAATAGGTAAAACAAACCTGACCCTTTAAAATGGTCGTAATAAAAATGACATTATTTTTGGGTATCTTGATAATTACAAAAATCAGATATACCATAAGTTAGCTAATATAACAGAACTGTTTAGGAACATAAAGATTTCAAAGATATTTATTGTTTTAATTCTCAAATACTAAAGACCTTAACATTTGAGCTATGGAGTGAGGACACACAGTACAGGACAGGAAGACATGGACAAAAGTGGTGAGGTCGGTATTGGATCTTTACAGCCAAAATATTATAAATTATCAAAGCTTCGACATACTCTTTCTTTGAACACAAACATTAATCTTTTTCTTCCCAGTGTCATTTCAGGTCCCCCCTGAATGTTGAATATCACCTGAGAGTAGGCATCTTTGCCCCCGGCAGCCCGAAAAAGATCCTCAACGCTCCTTATACCAGTCCAATCACTTATATTGCAGAGCTAGGAGATTTACCTCCTGCCAACACCTTTTTGACCCTCTATTTTGCCTTGGATGATCAGGTGCAGTAATTTGTACTTTGCTCCTCTAAGTACATGACCCAAATAGGATACCTTTTGGATTTTAATATTAGTCAGCAACTCTCGATCAACTTTGGCTCTTTGAAGAACCCGTGTGTTGCTGACCATATCCACAAACATTAATACAATTTCAAATTACAAAACAATACAAAATACAAATAATCTCTTACATGAGGATATGTATCCTGTAATTCCTTCTTTAATTTCTCTAAATCCATGGGAGGCATTTGTTCACCAGGTCTTCCATCTATTTTTGGCATGTCTTTGAGTACTTTAGACCTAAAAATTTATAGCATAATAAATAAAAATATATTGAATTCATATTTAGCTTAAAATATTTTTTTTCGAAAAGTAAAATAATAAAGGAATGAATGGTAAAGACATTTTATTCAAATAGTACAGAGAGTATAGACAATATCAAATTGATCATGTCGTCAGCCGTTAGCATTCACGCTAAGCAAGCAAACACATCAGATTTGATTCCTGGAAGATTTACTTCCGGCCTGGGTTTACTCTTATACCATTTTACGTATGAATTTAAGAATCCAGATGATGCTTTTGTTAGCGACATTGAAGTTTTTCAACCTCCCTTATTTCTTTAATAGGTTTAGCTATAATAGTTAAGAAGAGCTTGAGGTGATCATAATGGTCAGGAAACAGCGATATACAAAATTATCTATGAAAAAAAAAACAGGTTTAAAAAGAGGAAGGTGTGATGTGGATTTGGCAGAAGAGAAAGATCTTTTGGTTGTCAAAGCTCTGAATGGTCTGACGCCTCTGTACATGATGGAATTGTTATGTTAGGAATATGTCCTCTGGAAGACATGCTACACTGATGTTATCTATGTCTTAGTGTGCCTGGTTGAGGTAAATCAGATAAACAGACTAGGCCACCTCCATTTTAGATGTCTGGCACTATAACATGTTATAGGCTTCCTCTGGCATGTAGGCAGGCTGATGGCATATAGGCATTCAAGAGGATTCTTAAATTCACACCATTTGAGAGATGTTAGATTGAAGTGTAGGTAATCTTAAAGTAATCTTGAATCATTAAAAGGTACTAGAAGAATAAATAAATGTAAATTTATCTATTATCTCTGTATACCCCAACAGAAACATGGCACAATGAAGATGAATAAAATTAACCATCACTTCTCGCCACGTTGAACTTCTCACGGTATGTAACTATATGAGTCTCGAAACAAGAAGGCAAGAATCCATTGCGATATTCCTACTAAAGGATTTTCAAGGTTGCTTTAACTGTCCCGCGATTTTAGAAACACTAAGTTTATATGTACCTAATAAATATAGCCGTGCAAGGAATCACCCTCTGTTCTACATACCAACTTACAGAACTAATGTCATGGCTAAACACTCATTCACGCGTGGTATAGAGATATTGAACCAACTGAATGACACTGTGGATATATTCTCGGCACAGCCTAGCAGTATGAAAAGAATCTTGGCTGATATTTTCTCTAACGAATAAGCTATCTCTAGAAGCAGACCCTCTTTATATAACAGGAGAAATCTGTACAAAGTGGATAAAAAAAAATACCTTAAAGGTTCAGGGAATCCTCCATACGGAGTGCCGATAGCTCCCTGCAAGAACTCCACAACTGACTTGGGGAAGGAGAGCTCCTCTGCCTTGTTGTGGATGTCCTCAGCAGTCAACTTGTTCTGCACCATGAACTGAGCCAAGTCTCCCACAACCTTGGAGGATGGAGTCACTTTTATGATGTCTCCCAGTAGCAAATTAGCTTCCCTAAAAAAAATACAAAGGAGTTAATGAGTTAACCTGATTACAAAAACTTTAATATACTGTTAATATTAAGTGATACATCTTAACATTCCCGACTAATACACCAATACTCAAGATGCCTGAAATTGCAACATAATGTCAGCCCTAAATCTGAACGGTCTGTCTAAACTTATGCTAAGAGTTGACTCACATGTGCATACTTGTAACTAGGTCCCACAAATTATTAAGTTCGAGAGAATTTTTGACAAAGGAATCAAATAATAGACAATCGGTAAAAAGCGTCAACTTATTGTTTTATGTTCATATGTCTACAGTCAGACACACTGTGGACATATATTTTATGTTCATATGTCCACAGTTAGACACACTGTGGACATTTGTTTTATGTTCATATCTCCACAGTCAGATACACTGTGGACATATGAACATAAAACAATACTTGGTTCATGACAAATGACAGGCAACAAACTCAGATTCATATAATTATGTCCATTTGAAGTAACATTTATTCCCCATATTATGTGTTTATTATTTGTCATAAATAAATGATAAAAAAGGACCTATGAAATTTAAGACAATAAAAGGGATCTATTTTATTGTATTCATTGTCCCCAAATTCACTTCGACCATAATAATCATTTTCTTCAAGCATAAATAAAACAAAATATAATTCACCTGTAAGCCTTCTTGATGTCTTCGAACTGGTCTCCCAGTCCTAAGGAAAAGGCCTGGAACTGCAGGTTGGTGTACTGTCCTCCGGGGATCTCGTTCAGGTACACATCGGCATTGCCAGACTTCATGGTCACAGCACACTCGAAGGGCCCATACAGTGTCCTGGTCTGTTCCCAGTACGCCGAATATTCCGACACGTTATGTAATTCCAAACCTGGGAAAATAATTCCAATTAAATCAAATATGTACTTTCATACGTTCATTTAATATTGTATTTAATAACATCTATATAAACAATAGAATATTGCGCTTGGGCTTGATTTCCACATGAGCTATCTTAACCCTTTTAATCCCACGGGGCCGATTATCGCCCCCAACTGGTGTATGCGAAAAATCCCACGGGGCCGATCATCTGCCTCAAAGTTTTCATACAAATTTTTATGTTGAATAAAAAAAAATGTATTTTTTTTTATGAAATATGAAAATTACTTATTATTTTACACTCTACAGGGAGGTGTCCACAAAAAAATTGGTTTTAAAACTAAATATTAACTGAGATAAAAAATAAAATATAAACTACTGTTTTTTAGCCAAAAAATGCTTGAGATTTTTCGCATATTTTATGCAAAATATGCTGGGATTAAAAGGGTTAAGGGTATAAGGATACCAATGACTTTGGTCATATCTATTCTTTAAAAAAAATATAGGGAATTAAAAATTGTCTATAAAAGCTTATTACACTTTTAACATATTTCATTGATGTGCTCGTGATATGAGTTTTTTTTTATCAGGAAATTATTGAAAATAAACCAAAAAGTACTTTTCACAATTTTTTCCCAAAAATAAATATGACCGAAGTCATAGGTATCCTTATACCCCCAGATACCAGGCAGAAAAAAATTATTTCATTCAAGTGGAGCAGCACAGCGCGAGGCTTTGAATCGTCGATCTTTTACATGGAAGTCCAGTGTATTACCCCGCGAACATGTACCTCATAATAAAATAACTCGACGGCCATGCACCTCTTATTATAATAACCTGTTTTGGGTTCAATTCCTTATTGAATACAATGATCCCAGTTTGGTGTTTCACATAAGGCCTAGTAATATATTTCTAGCTGGTTGGAAAAAATTGATGAACGGCAATAACCTGCCAGGTTGTATATATTATGATAAAAGTATAATACAACACAAACTCAGTTCTTGCTATATCCATATTCATTATTAACAAGTTTGACTGTAATTTAAGTAAAATATCCCTAACCTGTGTCCAAAGGTGTGCCTTGTAATGAGGCCACGACCGCCCCCATGCTGGGCTGGCTAGTCATGCCTGACATGGAGTCCACGGCAACGTCCACTACATCAGCTCCGGCCTCAGCGCAGGCCAGCATGGATGCCACACCTGCTCCAGAGGTATCGTGGGTGTGAACATGGATTGGGACATCTGGATGACGATCACGGATTGCTGTTATCAAAAGTCTGGAAGGGACAAAATAAATTAATATAAGAAATGAAGGGCTCGGCAGTAAATAATGGTAAGCGACATGTATCACATTTTGCGATATTAATAAAACAAGTCTATATAAAATCTTAAAATTTATTTTTGAAACATTTATTAAAAAAAATGTTATTTTAAAAAGTATGAGGTTTTAAGACTACAGGCAGCCCTCGACTTTCGCACATAATTGGTTCCTAAAAATGTGTGCGAATTCTGGATGTTCAAAAGTAGGATGTAAAAAAAACATAGAAATTGTATTTTAAAATAGTTATTTATCAATAATATATTAAAAATATTTATTTATCAATAAACATACTATACAGTGGAACCTCTCATAACGAGAGCACCTCTCATAACGAGCTAAACAGATTGTGAAAAAAATGCTCCCTTAACGAGCGACATTTCGCATAATGAGTGACGCAGAAAGGGGAAGTCCCATCTTCACGTCACTCACTTGTGAGCCGGGACTTCCGCGCCAGTGCGTCAGTCTCTGGTTAGCACTCGTTCTGCTAGCACGTTAGTGTCACATGTGATCACACATTTTTCCAAACTTGTGTTCAGACATTATTTGTAATTTTTTTTGTGCAAAGTTTAATAACCCTTGGAAAAATGTCCCTGAAGAAAAAGCCACAAGAAGACAGCCATAAGAGAATAAAAGTAACTGTAGAAATGAAACGCAAAATCATTGAAAAGCGAGAACGAGGTGTGAGCATGACTGATCTAGCGCGCACATACAATCGGTCTACATCAACGATTTGCTCTATCCTCAAGAACAAGGACAAAATTAAGAAGATAGATGCTTCAAAGGGAGTGTCAAGAATATCTACGAAACGGTTACCTATTCTTGATGATGTTGAAAGGCTGCTTCTCATATGGATAAACGAAAAGTAATTACAAGGCGATACTATTAACGAAAACATCATTTGTGAGAAGGCGAAAGTTATTTTCGCCGACCTCGTTAAGAAGACACCAGGATCGTCAACTGCCGAAAAAGAAGTACAATTTAAGGGAAGTCATGGATGGTTCGAGAAATTTAAGAGAAGAACCGGCATCCACAGCGTTGTGAGGCATGGTGAAGCAGCAAGCTCTGACACAAAGGCAGCAGAGAACTTCATCAGTGACTATAAGAAGCTCGTAGATTCTGAGGGTTACCGGATTTTACTTCTAGTAAAAAATAATTAATTATTTGTCATAAATTCATAAATAAAAAACTAGTTATTTCGATTTTTTTATTGTTTTTTGCAAATCGAAATCGCATTCCGGGTTGTTACGCTCCTTAACAATTTATAAGTATGTAATTTTATTTGAATAAACGTTCAAAATAAAAAAAATTGAGTATTTTTTTCGGCATGAAACGCATTATCGTATTTTACATTGATTTAGATGGGAAAAATTGTTTCGCTTAACGAGTGTTTCACATAACGAGTAAGATTCTGGAACGAATTATTCTCGTTATGAGAGGTTCCACTGTAATTAAGTTAAGGAGGCGTGTTTAAGTGCTTTCAGGTGTTTTCTTTATAAACTTGTCAAGAGTTAGTTGAATACCACCCTTTTTTTTTCTTTTCTTGATAAAGAGTTCTATAACATGCTGTGTCTTTCTCAATCGCCCTACGTACTTGAGATATACGTTCTCCATTGGGATCACATTTTTCCATGATAGTCAAAAAATTGTCAAGATGCATGAAGGTGAAGGCTTCATTCATATTTTTGATTGTCAAAGTCTTGACGATTTTATCAGCTTCTTCTTCCTCACTTTTATGGTGTATTTCATTTAACTCTTGTTGCTCAATTAAGTATTCACTTGACAGAGGTACTGAGTAAGATTCAATCAACTCATTAACATCTTCGTTGTTGATGTCCAAGTTTGGTTGGCAGGAGTTCAAATTTACCAAATTTGAACTCCTGCCAAAACCACTTGGATCAGCTTTTCGTTAACAAGTCCCTGGGAATCTACAAGAGAGAAATCCTTCAGCTATAAGAAAGATGGAAGAAAGCTGTTGATCAAAATGGCACATTACACAATTGATTCAACTTATTTCTGAATTTACAAGTAAATGATTTTAAAAATGCTAAAAAAAAAATAGGATGAATATATTTACAAATCATACATTTGTTGTTTTTTATTACATTACAAATCAATTATTATACTTTTTTTATTAGAAAAATTTATTAGTACTCGTATTTGTGCTTATACCTATTAACACTTGCCTATCTGTGATGAATAGCGAGTGACCAGGCCTTATATTTTATTTAATTTCTCTAAATATACTGATTGCAGGGTCTTCATACTTTATGTATTCCTCATCAAAACCTCTATGATTTGAATGATGTCATTATGAAATAAAAACATTTATAAATATCCACAGAAATGAATATTTTAAATTAGATCGACAATTTTTCGAAGTGTGCCAAAAAGGTGCACATGACTCATTCATTTTTGACAGTTCATATTTTACATCCGTTCCAGGGATTCGTCACCAGTTTTATAATCCTGATTTTTGTTATTTTTTCTATTTTTTATCTGGTATGTTTTTTCTATTGTTATTTTTTATCTGGTATGTTCTATTGTACCGTTACTCTTTTTATGATAAATGTATATTTGTTACATTTTTCTTTATTATTTCATTTTCAAAAAAAATAATAATTGAGATGGCGGGAAATATCGATAGCGATTTGGGATTTGAGGCGACAGGCAATAAATATATCAGAATCAGAAGATTTTGTCGAGAAAAAGAATTTGATCGAGAAAAAGAACCAGGTTATTCTGCAATGTTTGTCAAACACCTGTGTGTTTAGTACATAGAATAGAAACAAAATCTATTTCGTGCCCCAATTGCGATAACTTTCTCCACAGGATTAAACTTTGATTATATGTTTGTCCTATTTTCTAATTTTTTGTAGTGTTTATATTTTCCAAATTGCATATTTAATTGATTTGAATTTTGTGTTTGTTTATATATTACATGAATTTATATATTCATTTTATATTTTGTTAATATGTTATTTATTGTCTTAATTCGAATTTTATTTTTATTGCTAAAAAAATACACGCTACATTTTATTGTATTATTTTATGAAAAAAAAAATTAAATGGTTGGAAACCCCTATTACGCATACGCAGATAGAGTGGGGATAATGATATCTGTGCGCACCATAATTGTCACTGTACAAACGAAATTCTTACATAAATGTCGTCTCTCTGTTTCAGCTCTTATTTTATCATTTCTTGCACTTATTTTATATTAGTCGACGTTTTAATGCATAATAAAATTATTTTTATAGCTAATTACAAAAAATAACCTAGCAGATTTTGCATAATTTAAATTTAAAACATACATTTTTTACTGTACACTTAGAGTCCAACAACGTGACTGGGGGGGGGGGGATTTTTTAGCACAGTAAGGGAAGTGTTAAAAATGCCTGAAAGCAAGTGGGTTAAAAAATAATTATTTTTCTTTTTTAATACTGTCAAATGTTAATATCTGAATTGAAAACAAATCTAGCCATAATGTAGCAAAGATAACACAATGATAACATATTTATTTACTTTTCACGAAATATGTATATTCATAACGAAACTTACTTAGCAGCTTGTGGTTTCAAAAGACCAGCCATGTCCTTAATTGCCAACACATGGGTTCCTGTAATAAAAAATTAGACTTCAATAATCAATCACAAATAAGAAGCTAACAGGATTCTCTTTGCGAGTCTACCAAGCTTCGGAGTGTATCAGGACTTAACAGGACTTTTGTGGAGAATTAGCGAGGATCTTACTAGGTATCAATATCTATATAGTTCAGTGGGCAACGATAGAACATAATATATAGCAAAGAAACATGATGTTGGAGATGGATGCCCTGTATCCCAAGGATAACAAGGTGCACCAACATCTCTATCATCCAAGAATTAGCAACTACCAAAAGACTTGTGACAAAATGCAGGAAAAAGATTCTAATATACTTAGGGTCTGTTGCCAGAAAGAACATCGAAAGCCTTGAGAAGTTGGTGATTATGAGACATTGAGGAAAAAGCAAGCAAGAGAAAGGTATTCTATAAGACATTGTTTCTAAACATTTTTAGTCTTACAATCGATCCTCAAAAAAGATTTTAAAAAAAACTAAGACTAGCGACCCCCCTGCAAAAACTTAATATATTATTGATGCAAAATAGCTTACAAATGTACAAAAGGAAAATAACACATTTTCTCAGAAAATGTGTTATTTTCCTTTTGTACAGGTAAGTTATTTTTATTTTAGCGAACGCCTTGATATTTCACTGTGACCCTCCTAGAGGTTAAGACGCACAACTTTGTTATAAGGTGAACAGACCAAATAAAGGAATTAACATGACCCTCTTTGAATGCTGTAATCAACATAGCCTAGAACTGAGATACCGCATAATTTAACAATCGTTCAAAAAAAGGCTCGTGTCGATTGGTCCAAAGAAATGTTGAAAAAATTCGATCGCGGTGCTTCAAAAGACGTCTATAAGATCGTGATAGGCGACAAATCATGGATCTATGCATATGAACCAGAAACTAAACAGCAGTCGACTGTATGGATCTTTCAACATGAGCCAAATCCAACAAAAGTTGTTCACGCACGAAGCACTTCGAAGCAAATGGTGGCTTGTTTCTTCGGTATAAATGGTCATGTCACAACGTCGTACGGTCAATTCTGAATGGTACACCACCATTTGTTTACCAGAAGTGTAAGGAGAAATGACGAAACCAACCGCCGAAGACGGATCACTCTCCACCACGACAATGCGAGCTCTCACACATCGGCTCAAAGTGACTTTTTGAGCACTCAAAACATCGAATAGATGGGTCATCTGCCGTACAGCCCTGATTTGGCACCCAATGACTTCTTTTTATTCCCGGTCATCAAAAATAAATTGGGAGGTCAACGTTTTTCGACGCCTGAAGAAGCGGTTGATGCGTTCAAAATGCATGTTTTGAAGTTACCTCATTCGGAGTGGAAAAAGAGCATCGAAAATTGGTTCAAACGCATGCAAAAGTGTATTGATCTTCATGGAGAGTATTTTGAAAAACAATAAAGCCATTTTCCATGATAAATATTTGTTTTTACTTGTCTGTCTCAAAACTTAAGTAGCAACCCTCGTAGTAAATAATTTTATAAAAGAAAAGTAATGTGAATTAAAACTGTTCTTTAGACTCCGGCTATTAACGACTAACATTACTCTGTATAAAAAGTCAGAAAAATCTTCATTATTTAATTTTTTATTAAAATCTCTTGTCACAAATTGGATTACTGACATTTAAAAATAAAGTATAATTTTATAAAACAGCTTGAAACTTGTTAAAAATTAAACTGCAAATATGCCAACCTGCTTTGACGAGTTCATCAGCCATGTTCAAATAATACTTGAGGTCATATTTGGTCTTCTTGGGGTCTGACACATCTCCGGTGTAAGAGATGGCGGCTTCCACCACTCCGCCCGCATTGCCCGCCGCCTCCATACCCAGTATGAGATTAGGCAGATAGTTCAGGGAATCAAACACTCGGAATATGTCCATGCCAGATTTTACCTTTAAATGTGTTCAAAACAATAATTCATCCATGAGAACTTTGAGTAGAAACAGATCATCAATACAAAAAAAAATAATTATAAAATTGAATTCAAAATATTTATTTCAAATATGTTAGTAAGAATTTTTATTCAGCTTCTCGGCATTTTTATTCAGCTGCTGAGTAGCTTGCTATTTTAGACTGAAAACGTATACCTGAATAATTTTTCTAAATTAGCTTTAACACGTTCCACGCTGCGTAGGTCACCGGTGACCTACCATGTTTTTGACCAGGGCGCCACATAGGTCACCGGTGACCTACGTGTTTTTTTTTTATAAACAGTCCCAGTGCGCCAGCGGTTACATTTACTACGAATTTTAACATTGAATGTGACCTATACGGCGCCCCTGAATATAATGCACATAAAAACTTCCAAAATTTTGTTTGAAAATGCAATTATTTTTAATAAACCTCCAGGTGTACATGAGCAAGCTATTACGGTTTATTTTTTTCAAGAATAAACTAGCCTCTACAATTAGGCTAGGGGGTATAGAAGAGATTCCAGGGATAACATAATGAATGGGACCATCCATTTGTCACACAAATTTATGAGGGTGCATTGTCTATGCAACATTGTGACCCTTTTTTTTGGAGCTATTGTCTCAGTAATCATAAGAGATTATTATGTTATGGCGTAACACTATAGCATATTACATAAATAAATAAAAAATATAATAAGTAATAAATTAGGCATGCTACAATTTGTTTCGACTACAAAAGTTTATGTTGTATATACATGTATTACCGTACGACGTTGCGTAGGTCACCGGTGACCTACGCTCACAATATCACCTAAAATCAGTTTATTTTTAAAAATAAATCATTATTTATGAAGCCTATATATGTATACATAATATAAACTATAATTTGTTTAGTGGCGCAGGTACTTATTTTCTCAAAATGTACTGCGGCACGGAACGTGTTAAAAACACTGATATGTTTAGCAAACCATAAATATGAACTCACAGCTAATTCACAGAATTTATGTACAACATTGTCAGGATAGTTGGTGTATCCGACTGCATTGGCTCCACGGAGCAGCATCTGGAAGGGAATATTGGGGATCTCTCGTCTCATGTCTTCCAGCCTCTCCCAAGGACATTCATGGAGGAACCTAAACATGAAAATTATGGTTAATGATTACTTAAAAATACTTTTTATAAAGTTACGATGTTTTATTTAATCCATGGTTTACTTATTACAATTTCTCAACCACCAATAAAATTATTTTGTGCAGTTTATTTCCAAAAGAATACATAAAAACAAATATTTCATAAATAAAGAAGTATAAATGAAGCCTTGTACAGTCAACTGAAATTTTGTTGAACTTCAGAATAACCAATAAAGGACACAATTGAACAAGGTGGGTTACTTGACATTTGAAACATTAAAAATTAGTTTTTTTTTTGCAGCAAGTTTACTTATTTCTTTGGAATGGTGGTGATCCCTCTCCCCAGGAAAAACAACCTCAAAAATCCTCTCTCATTACACCAAATAACTTCTTCCTGCTTTAACAATAACAATCCAGTAAGGAGATACAGATGGCACCTCTATAAAAACAAAATCAACCATCCAAAACGAAAAAAACGAGAATCTTCCAAGTTCCAATGAAAATGTCATTCCGTCCCACTCAAAAAAAAAAAAATTATTTAAGTATTGCCGTAGTTAAGGCATGCTTGAATCAATCAGCCTATGGTCAACCTCAAGCAGTAATGCAGGCTAAAAAAGTTCAAATGGGAATCCAGCCCTTAAATCCTGATCATCAAAAATAAGTCAGATCAAAAAGTCAATATGAAATTATAAATTTTCAAATATTGAATAAATACGAGTAGTTATTTGACTGACACTTTAAAATAAGCTAGCATTTTAATAGAAAATTAAAAATTTGTAATTTTTTTTGCTAAGTGTATAAATGACCCAGAAACAAACTGACACAGTAATTTGTATCTGTTGTGTATTTTTTACTGACAGTACAGTAAAGTGTCAATTATCCAGGGTTCAATTACCCGTGAGTTGGATTAACTGTGGAAATGTGGAGTACAAATTTTTTTTGTAATCCTAAAAAATATTTTTTCCCATTTTTTTAACAAAAGTCCACATTTTTTAAATACAAAGAAAGTACTTAAACTGTTATAAAATCTATGGTTTATATCAGGGGTCTCCAAACACCGGCCCGTGAGCACCATCAATCCGGTCCGCGGTAGCTATCTCCGCCGCAATGAAATGTCCTTGACACTTGCCCGTAAGTACCAACCAAAATTGCAAACGGAGCGGAGTCCACCCCAGCACCCTGCGCCATAGATATCTCACTCATCAGCTAGTCCCAATACGAAAATTTGCGCGTAATTCAAAACTACAGTATGTTGGTATGATGAGCTAGCTAGGTCTTGGCCCTTGGGACTTAATGGAGGAGTCAGTGTGGCCCTTAGGCTAAAAAGTTTGGAGACCCCTGGTTTATATTATACCAATTGGCTAACGCTAGTAAGTTATCGGCGTTTCCCTGTGTCCACATCGATACGAAAATATATGGATCCGAAGTATGTAATTGCATTCCCAATGTAATTGCAGTGGTATGATAGCGGTTGTATCTGTCAAACATTGAGAAAGCTTTTTTGTGTTCTAGCATTTCAACTCTTAAAATGTTTGACTTAATAAAAACTTAATTTGGATTAACCGCGTTTTTCTATTATCCGGGCTTGAGTATACCCCAATTACCACGAATAATCAGCGCTCTACTGTAATTAAAAAACATCAAACCTTAAAGCAACATCAAACGTAGCGCCTCCCCAGTTTTCCAAAGAATACAGGCTGCTGAAGTTGTGAGCCACGTATGGAGCCACCTTCAAAAGGTCGTGGGTTCGGACACGAGTGGCCAGCAAAGATTGGTGAGCATCCCTAAAGGTAGTGTCCATGAGCTGGAGGTTCTTCTTCGCTCGCACAGCCTTAGCAAAGGCTTCCGGTCCACCTTCATCCAAAATCTGCTTGTAGCCTCGAGGTGGAGCGATTGCTAAAGAGACACAATGAATTTGAAATATTTTAAAAATAAAATAATTAATTACATATACAATACAATAATAAATCTGCCAAAAGTAAATTATCAAGAGTAGAATTTACAAACTAATAACTACTGTGGCAAAGTTTAAAAAGTCATTTTATTTATCCTCAATAATTTAAAAATAAAATAATTAATTACATACAATACAATAATAAATCTGCCAAAAGTAAATGATCAAGAGTAGAATTTACAAACTTATGACTACTGTGGCAAAGTTTAAAAAGTCATTTTATTTATCCTCAATAATTTTACTCCAAAGTAAATGAATTTCTTATGAGGCTGTTACTGCAGATATGGAAAGTTTTCGGTCTAAAATTCCTAATCAATATGGCAAGGAACGTTAATTATTCATGAAACCTCATGAATTGAAAATAATTACCATGGAAAAATAATGACCATATTTTACAGAAAATATAATTATTACAAAAATAAATATTTAACTGAAAACAACGAATAAAATAAAAATTTTAGAGAAAATATAAACTTAGATCTGATTAAATTTAATGATACATGGATTAGATTATTTTATTGTACTTTCATTGTATACAGTACAACACTGTGAGCTTTTGCCATGTGGCAATCTCTCACAATCAATCAGAAAGCTGTTAAGGATACATTTAGAGAAAATCAGACTGGGATCTTTTTTTTTTAAAAAAAGTTTGGAAATTGAACTCACAACCATCCGGTTGGAAGACGGGTGTCTTACCAACGAGGCCACCAAGATCATAGAATATTATGAAAATAAAATTTGAATAATCACAATTTTTACATTTCAAAAAAACATTCTAGACTTAAAATAAATAATTGTCACCGGTATCACTCAAACGATGGCGTGACAAACAACATATGCAAATAAAAAACTTCAAAATAAATTTGTGTAAAAGCAAAATTTGTGTTCAAAGCGCTGTGAATCACAATTAAGTGAAAAGCTATTGTGCATCTAGACCTTCTTTAGTGCTTTTATGACATTTATGTATTGAAATGATTATTATCAGGTCAGTAAATATCAAACCATAATTTGGTTTTTCGGTTTTCCTGCTGTCTTTCATTCAGTTCATGTGGAACCCATTTTCCCACCTCCTGGATTTTTTTCGGAGACGGTTTCTTCTGGAGACGGTTTCTCGTGTCACATTTGATTGATCCGCAAGTTGTTGTTGAGTTTGAGCGTCATCCTCATCCAACAATGTTTGCAATTCAGCGTCTTCAAACTTTCTCGGTGTTCTTCCACGTTCTTCGTTTCTACGTCGAAATCGCCACTTTTGAATTTTTTAAACCACTCAAAGCATTGTGATTTACCAAGAGCATGCTCACCGTAAGCTTCGACAAGCATTCGATGCGATTCTGCAACAGTTTTCTTCAAATGGTAACAGAAAATCAATGCTGTCCGCAAATTGTAGTTTTCAGGCACAAAAACAGACATGTTCAACGCCATGAAAACATATGTAGTTGTATTAAACTTGTACTGTTGCGAGTCAAAAGTCTTTGACAAATGTAAACACAAGAAAAAGGCGCCAATGACGCGGTTTGACAGTCACTACATTGACAACTAGAGCCATCTATGAGCAAATTCCGGTTTCATATTTACCAACCTTTGTTTACCATTCAGATAATACAAAATTTTGTTTACCATCAGACTGATAAAAATTCCAAAAACAGACATTTCTAATATCCAATAAATAGAGCTTTTAGAATCCGTAGTTTGTTCAAGCACTAATTCAGATCTTCATGGCCAAGTTTAAATACAGCAAAAGTGAAGAAAAATTACTTAAATCGGATAAATATTACAAATACCTGTTTAACTGAGAATGATTTAATCCATTTTTAAGTAACCTATTGAAAAGAGCAACAAAAATCTACATCAAAAACATTTTACCCCTTCGTTAGATTAATCTAAATATTACTTAAACTAACCCTGCGTGAATCCGTGATTTTTTTAATAAGGTCCCGTTGAATAAATAAGATAGAAGTTAGATAGTTTATTTTAGACACAGTGAGTATCAAATTTAAAGCACACATATTAACAATTACGGTTAGAAAATGTGACAAAGGTAACTAACTAATTGTTGTTAAACATGTCGACACATGCAGTTAACACAGTGTAAATATTTTTTTTACAATACCTATTTTTTACGGTGTACTAATCAATAATTTTATGCCGGATTTGTTTAACTTCACGATCTGTTTGATAAAAATAATTTGGAGATTTATTTATTGCCAGTTAGGACTATTAAACAGTTTGAAATAAGAAATTAAAATTACTTCTTCAATAAGTATCTACATTAACGTGTATTTAATTTAAAATAATGTAATGTACAATAAACAAATTTAGTGTCCATAAAATAAATCAAAACACCTAGTTTAATTAAAAAAAAAAAGTTTTATTTAACTATGCATCACAAAATAACAGAAATATAACTATAATACACATTCCAAATTGTAGAATTTGAATTAAAAAATGGGTAATTAACAAATTTTCTATTAACTATATATTCCCTTTATAATATACATAATTTTCTATATGTAAAAAAGAAATAAAGGTATTGAAGGCTTCCACTGTTCAATTTTTGTCTTGTGGTTTACCTCCTAGGGTTATTTTTTAAAAATTAAAACGTATTATTTAACGTAGACATCTGATATTATGCAGCATAATAATGACCAAGAATCGACTGTACAGCCTAACTATAAGAACAGGAACAGGTGGTGAATTAGTTAAGAGCACATTTTTCGAATGTATGATAAGTTGAACAATCATAAAATTACCAAATTAGCATTTAAACTCCATTTCTGCGAATAAACTTTTAAATTTCTCAATATGTTTGATCATCATAATATATATACGAGTATCTGACTTAAATCTAAATTTATTTACTAAAACAAAATTGGAACTAAGATAATTCCATCGAGCAGGATTTGATTTTTAAAATCATTTTGGAAGTGGACAAATACAATATTTCCACACATACTTATTATTGGAAATGTATTTCTTTACCTGTGTTCTCGCCAGTCAATTCATGGCGTCTTAAAGCTTCAGGGGAAAGATCTGGAAAAACCAAAAACCAAAAAAAACACTAATATTAAGGGATTTGATCCGTTGAAAGGAAGATCAAGTTATTTTAATTTAATAACATTTTATTAGTGTGTTAATTTTTAAAATTTATTTGAAGGATTAAACAAAAATCAAAGTTTTTAGATATTTTAAAACATTGCGTTTATCGATTAAGAAAAAAAAAAAGCAAAGTTGTTATTTCAAAACAAAAATTTTAGATTGAAAACTAAAAACTAAGGTTAACAAAAAGCACAGGTGATTTTTTTACTAAAAGAATGTAATAAATATGGATTCAGTATCATATGAATTGTGTAAATTATCATTAGTGAGATTATGTATATTAAAGAATGAAAAATAATCGTTTAAAAAATTATATACAATATTTATATGTGCTTGTGCTACTGTCTTAGTCTAAATTGTTTTTGATCATCGAAACATACACGAGTACATTTCTAAATAATTATTTCAAAGATATAAATTGTTAATACAACATTAACAAATTAAATACCTACAGACTTAATGCAAACTACAAGCATTATTAAAAATACGAAAAATGAATGCGTCTCATTTATTAAAAGCATTTTCATGGAATATTAATCACTTCTAATTATTTAGAAAATAAAAAAAAACATTGTTAAATAAGATGAAATTCATAAATGAAAATACTTTATTTGTTGAACGTTTGGTGGTTTATTTTCTCCAGGAAATAGGCCACTGGCACACAGAATAAGGGGAAGAAAAGAATTAGAAAATATATTTATTGTACAGTACCCGGCGGTAAGTAATACACATCGGGCTTGAGAAAGAGACTATCGGTCATAATCGGGAAACTTCGGCTTTGTAGAGCGTCACCTCTGTCATTCCTACACGTGTTCCGTCGTTGTTAAGCGTTCTAGGGACAGAGACGACGCTCTATAAAGCCGAAGTTAGCCGATTATGGCCGACAGTCTCTTTCTTAAGCCCGATGTGTATTACTCACCCCTGGGTACTGTAGATATACAACAGATTTAAATATATATGTGATTTATATATGTTACTAATTTTCAAGCAATAAATTTAAAAAAAAAACTGACCTAAAGTTTCTCACTACATTTATTATGAATCTCAATGAAAAAATTAAGGATGAATAAAAATAGTATTTCAGAGATAATCCTGTTCATAAATAAAATAAAAGGTTGGAAGTAATATAAAATTAAAACACC
>CATKWJ010001048.1:0-75609 GCA_949825065.1 Odontocerum albicorne
AATATAAAAAAACACAACATACACAGTTGGTCACATGATACAGGACCGTCTCAAATAAGCTGCCCGCACCTCATCACACCAATTTGACATTTATGCGAAAATAATATTACAGTACAAATTCAATACTTTATCAAGTCTGCAATCAGCCTACTGACTGAGGTAAAATATATCGGTAATCTCAGCAAATTAATTTTTCTAAAGATACATTATATTTAAAGACGAAATTTGTTGGTAATTAATAAGTACTGTTCACAATAAAAGTACTGTTCGAAATTTGTTGGTAATTAATAAGTACTGTTCACAATAAAAGTACTGTTTGAAATTTGTTGGTAATTAATAAGTACTGTTCACAATAAAAGTACTGTTCGAAATTTGTTGGTAATTAATAAGTACTGTTCACAATAAAAAATAGCTCTTTGACAAGTTACTCTAATATTGAAAAAGCTAACGAATTCATTGTTAATTGGTTTGAATGCAGAGTTTGAGCGGCTTGAAAAAAGGTTGCCCTCTAAACGACGCGTCGTGACGTTATATAAATTTTTCCCTTTTGTTTTTTTCCGAGATATGCGAAACTACTTTCTGGAAAACTGTATATTGTTTTTTGAAAAATAAAAGAATACGTATTGTAATCTGTACAATATGTGTAAGCGAATTGCGTTGTTGTCATCCTAGACATGTATAGTTTATAGGAAAATCCAAAGAAATGAGTATTCAAACGTGATGAGAGTAAAAAGTTTATAGAAAAGTCTAAACAATGAGCATTCAAGCGTGATGAGAGTATGAGAGTAAAAAGTTTATAGAAAAAAGCACTCAACTAAGTAGCTTTTTCTAATACACATCAATTTTTCATTTTAGAGTGATGAGATATGTTGGTGATTATGAATTCCTTGTGAGGCAGAATAACAAGTTCTGTGGGGCTGAAAAAAAGCCCAGAAACAGCATTTACACCTAATGGAAAAATATGTTTCAACCGTGGTGCTCACCACCTTTTTAGATACTTTCAATTAAGACCGACCGCCTATCCTTTCAAATTGACTATACATTATAAGAACACTGAACTCGGAAACTCCATTAAAGTGTTCTAATTTTAAGTGGTTGTTATCAAAAGTTTCCAGACTTTCTCAATAAGATTTTTTTTTATTCGTAGCCATAATGACTTTCAAATGAATCCTACGCAGGAAACTGCAGATTTTATTTTATAAAAAGTCCGTGCTGCTCTCAAAAATCAGGTAGATTTTGTCTGTGTGTAAAAAAAAAAGGATTTTGATGTACTCTGTAGGTACTCTACTATTCTTGTCGATCAAATTGCATTTTGATATTGGAAATTTTTCATTATACACCTGTAATAAATTAATGTATACATAAACTTTTTAACAAAGGATAGTTTCAGAGTCTCTTGGTCATTATCGAATAATGTAAATTGATTTTGTAATTTGTTTTTATCAAAGACTGTTTATTCCACTTTTTGTAACGGTATAACCCTACCGGTTTCAAGGCTTTCACCTCATCATCAAGAGAGGATAAACAAGACTCTGATGCTCTGAAAGTGGATTAAAAGAGTTATATCGTCCAATAAATAAAAATTCGGAAAATGAGACTCCTGAAAAACTTTTGAAACATAAGTGGATGCATGATTAAGTGTATGGACGTGATATAAATGAAAATTGTATACCAGGATAGTACGAAGGAGATTATTCTTCTAGCATATCGCAATATTGACGTGCCATAATGATGATGACGGGATCGTAAAAACTTTATGGTATTTGGACAAATTCTGATAAGTTTAAACGAAAAAAAAGGAATAGTTATTCAGTATACAAAAATTCGCTAATTAAATACGTATACGTCGAAAGTAATAATTTAACTAAAAAATTAATAATATATTTACAAAATGTAGTTTATTATATTATTTATAGTTAAGACATTAACATTATGGAGGTTCTAAGACATTGTAATTTGTTTTATCAAACACTGTTTATTCCACTTTTTGTAACGGTTAAACCTTACCGGTTTCAAGGTTTTCCCCTCATCATCAGGGGAGTAAAATTTGTGCTCCCCTAATGATGAGGTGAAAGCCTTGAAACCGGTAGGGTTATACCGTTACAAAACGTGGAATAAACAGTGTTTGATAAAAACAAATTACAATGTATTTAAACCTCCACAATGTTAATGTCTTAACAACTCGTATAAATAAAATATAATAATGTGAATTGACATTTTCCGGAAGTTGCGACATAAGATTCCCCATATCAATAGGTAGTATTTTCATCTAAATCTACCTTATAAATATCACCGACCTTATAAAAATCTACCTTATAAACTCTGTTGGAGTAGATAGAGAATCAGAATTTTGATAAGAAATGTCATTCATCTCAACAACTTGACAGGTTTTCTTGTTTCTCTGATTTTTAAGTCTTACTTTGTTCAAAAACGCATTTATTAGGTTGAACCATAGTTTTCTTGGTTCACTTTTGTCACCAAATTATTGATAAATAATGTTCAACAATTTTTTTCGAATTTGGATGAATAAATAATATGCATATAATTTTTATATTTTTTCTAATTATTAATAAATATTTCTTCAAAATATATAAAACCAATAGTAAACAATCAATTAAATTAGTCAAGGTTCTTTTTGCTTCCTCAATTCTAATAAATTTTGTTTGAAACAATGCTAATTTTATCATATAACAATTCTACAATTTATGCAATGATATTTAACGCGAATTTGCTTTAAAGCTGTTGATTAATTTTGGAATCGGAGGAACAGAAAAAAAGAACGAAACAACTGAATCGATATGGATTCTTTATACCATCAATATCGACAATCGGAACAGCTACAACTATAAAAGTGACAACAGTAACATTAAAAGATGCATCTAACGTGATTTTAAATGAATAGTTTTGTAATAAATTATAAGTTTTGTAATTTTTTTTGTTTTATAGCTCAATTGTTTAGCTCTCATAAACATGTCTGTTTTATTAGTTGCCAATTATCACTTACTAGTTGCAACCCGTGAAATATTCACGGGAGTAAAACAAATTCTACATTTTTGAAACACCGAATGGAGCAAGATCAACTTCCAGTTTTTAGGGTTCATTAATGTTTAACCGTTTTACTGCTGAGCCTTTTTTCACATATTATGCAAAAATTGCGAAAGAATTTTAGAGAAAAAATAATCTTTCAATAAGTGTGCACAAAATTGTGTATATTTTCATCAAATATAAAGGGATTTTCGTATTTTTTTCGGTCGTGTGTAGGGAACATATCAAACTACTCAAATAAAAGATAATTTTAACTTTAACTGTATTTATTTATCTTTTAAAAATAAAAAAAAAACAAAGAAGAATATAAAAAAAAGTTGCACGAAGTATCGGTATCAAGACCGTCCAAAGAAATAGAATCATCTTCGGAAGCTTCACTTTCACTACAAATACGTATTCTTCCATTTGTAAACATTCTCATTTCATCCTCACTGTCACTAAAAGAAGTTCCGCAAGTGTTTTCATCATCGCTACTTGACGAATTCGACATCGTATGAGGGAAATAAACAATTTTTACTGATAAAAAAATACAAAAATTAATGTTATTTTCACCGCGATTTACTTTTTAAAAGTTTATTTATGATTATTATTGACGAATTAAAAATGATTTGCGCGCGCGCACCGCGACACGTCTATACAGGTCGATATCTAAAATCAAACTGAGCAATAGTCGATATCCCGACGGTACGCAGTTTTCGCGCAGTAATAAAGCGTCGATATATCGACGGCTCGCAGTAAAACGGTTAAAATAAAAAAGGTTCAAATTTCAAAGTATTCCTCTCTCGCTCTCTTGTATTCAAAATTCAATTATCGTATTTTTTCTTTGACGACAACCATCGAATGGGTTTTGGCCTATTTATACTATGATGTAGACTTGTTAAAAAAATATTTTTTTTACTTAATAATAATAGAACATCATTAAACGAATATATACTAGGTTAGTCAAAAAGTTTTGAAAGCGGAAATGAAAATACTTTTTTTTTTGGGAGGAAATCACTTTTATTGCTCAGTATAGTCTCCCATAAGATCAATATACTTGGTCCAACGATCTTCCAACTTTGTTGTCCCATCACGGAAGTGACTTTCTGGAAGGCCTGCAAAATACTCCTCTACGACGGCTATAACCTCTTCGTTTGATGAAAAATGCTTTCCACGAAGGAATTTTTTGAGGTGTGAGAACAGTCAGAAGTCAGAGGGAGCTAAATCTGGCGAATAGGGTGGATGCTGCAACAATTCGTACCCCAATTCACTGATTTTCGCGATGGTTTTTTGAGCTGTGTGAGCAGGTGCATTGTCTTGATGAAAAATGATTTTTTTCTTCTGCAAACTGGATCTTTTTTCACATTTTTTTTCATTCAACTGGTCCAAAAGGTCACAATAATAATCAGAGTTGATTGTCTTACCAGTTTGGAGATAATCTATCAATAAAATTTCTTTTGCATCCCAAAAAACTGACGCTAACACCTTCTTGGCCTATTTCTGGACACGAACTCGCTTCGGAGCCAAAGTGCCTGGTTCACACCACTCCTTAGCCTCTTGTTTTGATTCAGGATCATGGTGGTAGACCCAAGTCTCATCCATAGTGATGAATCGACGAAGAAAATCCTTTTTATCCTTTCGAAATTGCTCCAAATGTTGCTCAGAAAGTCGCATTCGAACGTGTTTTTGATGCATTGTTAGCAAATGCGGCACCCATTGTGCACACAGTTTTTTGAAACCCAAAACTTCATCCAAAATATGTCATGTTGTTTCATGTGAGATGCCTATGAGGTCAGCTATCACATCCACAATCGATCGATGATCTTCCAAAACCATATCCTATATTTTCGCTATGATTTCTGGTGTTGATGCACTTTTTGGACGTCCTGAGCATGGATCGTCTTTAACGCTTGTACGGCCACGCTTAAACTCCAAAACCCATCGGTGAACGGTTGGAAATGAAGGAGAAGACTCCTTTAATACTTTCACCATCTTTGCGTGTATTTCAGTAGTCGATAAACCTTCCAAAACAAAGAATTTAATCATTGCACGATATTCGGATTTTTCCATTGTTAAAAAATACACTGACACGTCAACTTCAAATGGCTTGTAAACAAAGAATGAATTGACAAATCGAAATGAAATTTTGAGTACGTTCTTATGAAAGATAAAATATTAAAATGGCATAGAAATTTTGGTTTTTCTACTACTCCATAGATGTCGCTTTCAAAACTTTTTGACTAACCTATTATAAGAGGAAGGGAAGATGCAGACACACATGACACGCATGGCAACTAATGAAATGTTCACTATCCCTAGAGTTCAAACCTCTTTTGCCCAAAGGCAATATGCTTATTTGGCTCCCATTACATACAATGGCGTGCCGATTTCAATAAACATAAAGGTAGGAAAACCATTTAGACAGTCAATCGGAGCGTGGTTGTTATTGCGACAGGATTTTGAGTACTTGGGCTTTCAGGATGAATGACGAGTGTGGAAGGGATTTATGTAAGCTCGTGAGTGTGGGTTTCTTCTTGTTGTTTTAATTTTGGTTGTTTTTGTATTTGTGTTTCTGTGTATTTTTTTTGTTTTAATTTTGATTTTAATTTTTATTCTTATGATTGTGTGCGGTATAGTGTGGGATGAATATTTTTGGTCTTTCTGGAGTGATGATGTGTGAGGAATTGAATTTCGCAAGATGTTTCCAGTTGTAGTTGAGTGTCACTGTTTTCAGGTTGATGAGAGCGTGCAACGGGGTTTAGTTTTTGTGTAATCAAAAATCGGAAAGAAGTATCGATTTATTTTTTCATGCTAAATATCCTCAGTGAGATACAGGCAAAAGCCTAGTTTACTGGGGATACGACAAATGAAAGGCAACAAACCCAGATCCATTAAAATTTTATGTCCAAATCAAATTACCTGTTGTTTTTTCTCAAATTGTGTATATTTCTTGTCATGTGTAATAATAAATAAATAGATATAAGCAGTTTTAATTTTCATTTAAGAAACACAAATTATTCTATGAATGTTGGAAAAGTTGGCAAGCAAAAGCAATCCATTTTCTAGCAACTTCAGGATTAACAATAAAAGTCAAGTTGCTCTTCAATCTGTAAGTTTGAAAAATGTTCGTTGGAAGGAAACCTCGCAGCAGTCGTTTAAAAAGCATTATGGTGGCTCAAGGGTTCTATTTGATACTTGATAATCGCGGGAAAAATATTTTTCTTATATTCGAGATAAGATAGTTTTCTCTCTGTGACATTAAATTTAATTTTGTGGTATTTGTTATGTTGCTCTATGTTATGGAACAAAGTTTATAGAACTATTGAGAATTTTTTTCTCTAGAAATACTAAAATTGAGTTAAAAGATACTGTGATATTCCTCGTATATTATTAAAAAAATAATAAAAGGCTATTTTTGTATTCACAACTATTATTATTTTAAGTCCTCTGTCTTTTTAAAAGTTTCTCGTTACCTGACAAAAATGACAGAGATCTTTTTTTTTTTTTTTTTTAACCTGGCGAGTTTATTGCCATGTGGCAATCTCTTCCAACCAACCAGAAAGATGTTTTTATAGGCTCTAAGTGTTAACCAGACTTGAACCCTATTTAAAAAAATCTGGGTTCCAGCGGGGATCGAACCCGCAACCTCCGGATCGGCAGACAAGTGTCTTACCACCAGGCCACGGAGATCTTTGTAACCGGTTGTAAATTTAATTAATAAATATAAGTGGTTAGTAAAAAGCAAAAGAGTGTTTCAAATAGAGACAGTTTACAGACTGAAGATTTTTGTCTTTATACAGAGAATATGGTTGAAGAGGCGAAATTCTAGTGACCCTGGAATTGTGGCGATTACAGACTTTTTACAAACGAATGGTGTTAACCACTTAGTCGAAAAAAAATCATTCGTTTAATATCGATCATGACTTGCGGATTCTGTGCATGAGCTGGGAGGGATAGCAGCTGGATAACATATAAATTGTCGAGATTCTTTTCTTAAGATTCAAGAGATATATGTTATGATTATATATAATAGATATAATTGTTCTATTCTATTAATACTTATTGTTAATCTTTAACGGTCCATAATTGACAAAATCTTAATCATAAGTATGTTATGTCTTTAGGCTTTCGCGGTCTTCGTTTACAGTTGTATAAGGTCTTTCGGAGTGTAGTGCCGTGTAATTTGGCTGTGATGCCGACATTTCGAAAACGTTGATATTTTCATCCTTAAGGCTAGTTTTATAATCAAATTTCCTATCGTAGGTATGTACTTATAAGAAAAAACACAGTATATTATCCGTGGTTTCAGGTATCCATGAGGGGTTTCGGAACGTACCTTCCGCGGTTAAGGGAAGACTACTGTGTATTATAAAATTGTTAAGCAGGGATTTAAATTGTTTCAGCATCCCTACTGTTTAAATCATCGCTTTTATCTCTCCACGCTGACATTTGATGTCAGCAAAGTATTTTACTGCGACACGATAAGTCTACATAAAATCTTAACACACCTTCACATAAAGCGGGAAATGAGTTTCCACTGTGACTTACAGTTCACAAAGTATTTAATATGATAACACCTCGTTACGTTTTCGAGTTCTGCTCACACATAATAAAACATTTTCGAGTTCTGCTCACACAAACTTTGATAAATACTTTAATAGAGTTTCTGCTCGACTCGAATCGGAGTTGAAACATTGCTAGATCTCTTTTCTTTACGTCGGTTTATCAAATGCCACAGCCTTTAAATCATCTCAATTAAGGTAAAGTGTATGCTTGCACAGGTTTCTCAGCCTTCCTTTTACTGTTCATCTATTTGAGTTTTGGTCGAATATTTTAATTAGTGATTTATGTTCAGATATATAAATGAGAAACCTAAGCCATAGTATGGTATATAAGATTTCTGTATACTTTTTTTAGTAAGGCTTCCGAGCTAAGGAACTTTGTTTCATCAGAGTTCTTTACTCTCAGAGATGATTTTTTATAACTCTTCTAATTGTTTTCTTCGCTATTTATACTCTTTTTCTTATCAGTTTTTTTTTTAATTAAAAACCTAGAGATTTATGTTGGATGGTCAACAGAGTTGCAATATATATTTTGGTATTTTCACCTAGCTCTAGTCATGCTTTTACCTAGCGTAAGTGTCGATGTATGATATAATAAGAAATGCAATTATTAAGGATGAATGTAAGATAAAAACTTAAGTGTTAAGTGTTGTTAAAAAATAGCACGTTTAGGTGGTTTCGGCTGTTGAACAAATCGGTGAGAAAAAACTGACGTAAAGGTAGAGGAAAGCAGTATATAATTATTGGGAAAAACGGAAGGATGACTTATAATACAGGTGGAAAGAGGTCTTGAAGTTAAATAAAAAAGGGTATGTCAATGATCGTTATCGATCAACATCGACATCGATCGTTATCGATCGACTCCGAAAATACTGCTTTTTATTTTAGGGCTAATATCTAAATTAATTCTAAAAATGAAGGATGACGTGGCTAGTTTAGCTAGCATCTTATAAGCCCCTCCTTTTAGTTAGTTGTATAAATTAAGTTATAACTGCTTTTGATTTGAACTGAAAATGACATTTGTGTTAATAAGGATAAGTTCCATTGTGTCATAGAAGCTTGAAAAAATCTTAATATGGCTAAATCTAGAATTTATAGCGCAAGCGCAGGAAATATATTTGGCAGAACTAATATTAAATTTGTAAAAAATATCCAACTAATATTTTATCGGTTTTGAAATATTTCGAGTATCGTTTCATGATCTGTGGGTTATAATGAAATATCAGGAGGATCGCTAAAATAAATATAACTTATATGTATAAAAAACAGATGCGTGAGACTCTTGCGCGGTAGAAGTGAAACTTCGTAGGTAGCAGTTACTGTAGGTAGCAGTTACTATACACAGCTGGGTTCGTCGATAGGTAGATAACAAAACACAATTAAATCACCATTAAAGTTTTATTGGAGGATGCACGTTATTTACACAACAGTCACAAAGTCATTTTACAATAAGATAACGTACACTATAGATTAAAGTTAATTATCTGTTTAATTGGTAACGTAAGAGTTTACGGTAGAGAAGCGCGGGGATTACATCGAAGAATCGCGCGTGCATTCGCCGTCGTATATTAAACTCGACTGGCGGGGGGAGCCGTCCGCTGCACCGAGCGGAAGCGAGTAGCGAGTTGCAGGCATACCACCACAGTACTCCCTCGCTGAGATCGTTACTACGATCGATAGTAATCTGGAAAATGTACTTTTCTTCCGCTACGTGTACGTTTTTCATTTGTGGTGGATGATGGAACTTGAATTGGTGTCGGTTCAACTTGTAAATCAGTCTCTTTTACCGTATATGCAGCTTTCAAACGATCTATGGAAACATTTATTGGTTTGCCTTTAATATTAAGCTTGAAAAATTTTGGACTGCGTTTTAAAATTCTGTATGGTCCGACATAGGGTGGTTCCAGCGATCTTCGAACGTGATCTTGTCGCACCAGCACGTGTGACGTCTCATTAAGGTCCCGTGGAATATAAAATGGTCCATTTCGGTGCCATGACGTTGGTTTAGGCGATAGTTTGGCCATGTAGCTGCTGAGTCTTGTGGAAAAGTTTAGTATATCGGCGGCTAGGTGGTCATCCGTAGGTGAAATAAATTGACCTGGTAAACGTAAAGGTTCGCCGTATACTAGCTCTGCTGGTGAAACTTGTAGATCCTCCTTCCAGGCGCTGCGTATGCCAAGTAGGACTAAGGGAAGAGACTCGGTCCACTGTGAATCAGCATGGCACATGATGGCTGCCTTCAGCTGTCGATGGAGGCGCTCTATCAAGCCATTAGCAGACGGATGGAACGATGTAGTGGCATAGTGGTGTGCGCCAACTAACTTCGTGATAGATTTGAAGAGGTGAGATTCAAATTGCCGCCCTCGATCCGTAGTGATTCTAGCTGGGCATCCAAACCTAGCTATCCACCCAGAAACCAATGCCTTCGCGCAGGTCTCGGCAGTGATGTCAGTGAGTGGGTATGCTTCAGGCCATCGTGTAAATCTGTCGATGACGGTGAGGCAGTACCTGTAATCAGCCGAAACGGTTAGCGGCCCTATGAGGTCGAGGTGGATGTGTTCGAACCTCGAGGAAGGACTAGGAAAAGTGGAAAGTGGAGCGGATGTGTGACGCGTTACTTTGCACCGTTGACAGTGCATGCATTCCTTTGCCCACTCTCTACAGTTTCGGCGAATCCCTGGCCAAATGAAACGCTCGGTGACCAGCCGCACTGTAGCTGTACGCCCTGGGTGGCTTAAATTGTGCAGCATGTCGAAAACTTGACGTCTGTAACTAGTTGTGACAAATGGTCTTGGAAAATTGGTAGAAACGTCGCAATAAACTGGTATTTTCGACATTGAAGTTGCGACTTTTTGCAATTTTAATGACGATGAGTCATTTGTCAAAAACTGTTGAAGTTCCAGGTCTGTATCTTGAGAACGAGCAAGTGCCTTGTAATCTATTCCTAAGGCTATTTCCTCGATTCTGGATAGTGTGTCTGCTACCACATTATCTTTTCCAGGGATGTAACGAATGTCAGTCGAAAATTGCGATATGTAGTCCAGATATCTGAATTGCCTTGGAGAGGATTTCTCACGTGGTGTGGAGAAAGTGAAAGTGAGTGGCTTGTGATCCGTGAAAATTATAAAATTTCTTGCTTCTACCATGTAACGAAAATGTTTGATGGTTTCGTAAACGGCTAGCAACTCCCGGTCATACGGACTGTATTTTTTTTGAGCGGAACTCAACTTTCGTGAGAAAAATCCAAGTGGTTCCCAACTGTTATTTTTTTTTTGTTGAAGAACACCGCCAATCGCAACATCTGATGCATCAGTGGTGATAGACAGCTCTGCTGTTACTTGCGGGTGTGCCAGTAGCGTTGCGGATGCCAGTGCCTTTTTACTCTCCTCAAAGGAAGCTAATAGTTCGGGTGACATGTGAACTGGCTGTGAACCCTTGACTTTTTGTCCAGCTAACAAAGAATTGAGTGGCGCTTGAATCTGCGCAGCATTGGGAATAAAGCGACGATAAAAATTCAGCATTCCCAAGAATCGACGGAGTTCTTTGACGGTTTTTGGAGTAGGAAAGTCTTCAATAACCTGAACTTTGCTGTCCAATGGCTTAGTACCAGCGGTTGAGACGTGATATCCGAGGAATGTTACCTCTGATTCACCAAAAACGCATTTGTTTGTGTTTATTAATACACCATACTCCTTGAGGCGATTAAATAGCTGGCGTAGATGGTGTTTATGGAGCTCTATTGATGGAGAAAACACGAGGATATCGTCGACGAAGGAATAGCAAAAATCCAAGCCTCTGAGCACTTCGTCGATGAAGCGTTGGAAAGTTTGACTAGCGTTTCTTAAACCATAGTTCATGAATGGGTATTCAAAGAGGCCGAAAGGCGTAGTAAGTGCGGTTTTCGGAATATCATCAGGATTAACCCTTATCTGATTATAGGCCTTGACCAGGTCCACGGTTGAGAATACCTTGGATCCATGAATCTGGAGAGAAAAATCCTGGATGTGACGGACAGGGTATCTGTCGGGGATGGTGCGAGCGTTGAGAGCTCTGTAGTCTCCGCAGGGTCGCCAGCCATCAGTTTTTTTCTTAACCATGTGTAGTGCTGATGACCAAGAACTCTCAGAAGGTCTAGCTATGCCACTGGCTACTAAGTCCTCGAACTCTTTTTTCGCTAGTCGTAAGCGTTCAGGATCCAAGCGACGTGGTCTGCATTTAACAGGTGGACCAGGCGTAGTCCTAATAAAATGCATGGTATTATGCTTAGAAGGAGCTGACGTACCTGCAGGTTTGGTGATCTCTGGAAATTCTCTCAGGATCTCGTGGAATTCAGTCTCGCCTGCAATAGCCTTGATGGAAGCCACATCCTCGTTCATCTTCTGTTGAAGTGCAGTAACAAATAGCGTCGTAGTTCCATCAATAAGGCGCTGATGTCGCGTATCTACAAGCAAGTTGTAAAAACTTAAAAAGTCTACGCCGATTATGGGCTTAGCAACATCAGCTATAGTGAAGCTCCAAGTGAAATTTCGCCTAAGGCCTAGATCTAGGCTTAGTCGTACGGGGCCATATGTCTGGATGATAGAGTTGTTAGCTGCGATCAACTGAAAATCCGTTTTCGTGCAGGACGCCTTCATAGCAGTGCGAGGAAAAACACATAAATCTGACCCAGTGTCAACGAGAAATGCCATTTTTGATGCACGATCGGTGATGAAAAGGCGGCCTGTTTGTGATGAGCAGTCGCTGGCCGCTACTTCCGGCTGCCCTGGGAGTTTTCCGACTCGTACGAACAAGGCTTTGTGCATCTCTTTGCTTGTGTACCAAACTTGGTATGATACCAACAATGTGAAGAGTTTGGTCGTGTTTGCCTAGAATGTGAACGGCTACGTTGGCGATGGCGCGAGTGTGATCTATAACGAGAGGTATTTTTAACTTGAGAGGAAAGTGCTTGCACCTGTTTTGTCAACTCACTTATTTGTTTTGCCATGTCGCTGATAACATTATTAGATGAGCTTGCTTCTGCGACACACACTTGAGGAGTCGTTGGCGCGATCTCATTAATTTTATCGGCTAAGTCTGCTAGCTTCTCTAACTTTAAATCGGGCTGTGACGCGATTACAGTTTGTATATTTTGCGGTAATCTACTAGACCATATGGTCTTAAGAAAGTCTTTAGGTACAGACGGGCCAGCCAAATCTTGCAAATGACGCAAGAATTGAGACGGTTTGCGATCTCCGAGCTGCTCATGCATTAGTAACTGCTTTACCTTTTTTTCCTGCGAAGCCGACAGCCGTTTGATGAGTTCACTTTTAAGCTTGTCATACTTGTCGGAATCCGGTGGTGCAGTGATAATATCTTTCACCTCGGCTGCATATTGGTGATCCAGTTGCGCAGTCACGTAGTAAAACTTTGTAGCGTCACTTGTGATATTTGACAGAACAAACTGACCTTCGACCTGGGCGAACCAAAGTGCCGGTTCTTCGGGCCAAAAGGGTGGAATACGTACGCCGACGCGAAAAACTTCTACATTTTCCGATTGCATTTCGTATTTGTCGTATTCTTGGTCGGTGTCACCAATGTAGGTAGATGTTACTGTGCACAGCTGGTTGCGTCGATAGGTAGATAACAAAACACAATTAAATCACCATTAAAGTTTTATTAGAGGATGCACGTTATTTACACAACAGTCACAAAGTCAATTTACAATAAGATAACGTACACTATAGATTAAAGTTAATTATCTGTTTGATTCGTAACGTAAGAGTTTACGGTAGAGGAGCGCGGGGAATACATCGAAGGAAATGCGCGTGCATTCGCCGTCGTATAGTAAACTCGACTGGCGGGGGGAGCCGTCCGCTGCACCGAGCGGAAGCGAGTAGCGAGTTGCAGGCATACCACCACAGCTCCTAGGAAAAGTTGATCTTATGCAGTGCTTTTTTCCATTTGTTAACGATTTTTATTGATTTTTTTAGGATTAGGAAATGGTTCTTTGGAATTTAATTCAAGAAAGTCTCTCTTAATTCAATAAAAAAAATTATTTTTTTATTTTTAATAATAAACAATAATAAATAATAATTTAGGTAATAATATAATACACTTAATAAAATTAAATTTAAAGTTTTTAATATTAAACATATTAATATTTTTATATTATTATTATTTCATTATTTATTATTTTAATTATAATATATTATTAAAAATATTATTTTATATAGTATTAATTAATTTTGTTATAATTAATTATCTTTATCTATATAAATAAAAATGTAAATGTTCGTAAATTAAAAATGTCTAATCTTCGAAAGTTCTCTACCGATCGCTTTGAAATTTTGACAAAAGTTGACATTCGTATACAGAAATGTTTATATATTTTTATTTATATATCGGTGTATATAAAAAAGTTTATAAATCAGAAAAAATTTCGTTTGCGCCTTCTGCAGTGACAAACTCAAACTAAACTTGACGGTTATGTCATATTGCATTTTCGACGTTTCGGAATTAATGTTAAATATTAAATAATTAAATCTATATAAATAAAATATTAAATAATTTAATGTTTAATAATCTATATAAATAAAAATGTAAATGTTCGTTAATCATAGTTATATAATCTCCGAAAGTTCTATACCAATTGCTTTGAAATTTTGACAAAAGTTGGCATTCGTATATGAGAATGTTTATATATATTTTTTTATACACCGTTATATACAAAAAAGTATATAAAACAGAGGAAATAAGAGGTTGCGCCCCCTTCAGTGACAAACGCGAACTAAACAATTCTCACTGACAGTTGTTATGTCACATTGCATTTTAGACATTTCAGATTCTTTAATTTAAAAATATAGTTTTCAACGGGAATCGAACCCGCAACCTCCGATATGGGACATACAGCATACAAATAAGGCCACGGATGTATTTTTTCGTTTGGTTCTGACCTGAAATTGGGCAGTGTCTTGACATTTGATCCAGATATCACTGGGCATTCGCAAAGGAAAGTTGAACACTGTTCACAGTTTTAAAACCATAACCATTAGTTATTTTCTCCACTATTATTGACATGGGGCTGCGGGGAGCAGATAAGAGATGTGTCATCTTTCGACCATTTATCATCTTCATTATAAATAACATAACGATGGGAAGAGAAAGTACTGAGAATGGATGTTGGGAAATTTAATAAAATAATAAAAATTGACACTGCAGCTGCAAAAAATACGACAAGGCAAAGTGATAAAATTAAAGCTAAAATGTTTGCAATTGAAGCTGTCATGGTCAGAGAGAGACGTTGGTTTTATATTGTTTTCTTTCATATAGTACCATTCAACTTATCGAAATTGGTGGTAAAGACGAATTTAATAGCTTGATCGGTAAACAATCAAATTTTCGGCCCCAATAATTAAGCCATCGGCCCACTAGAGTAGCCATGAAACTAGCAATTTGTCATTTGCACGTGTTCCTTGCACTACCACACATAAAGAGACAAGGCCACTCGCACATGGACTCGATGCATGCTATTATTTCAACCTGACGAACTATTTTTCCAGACTGGAACACTTTTATTTACTATTTTTTTGGGAAGTATCGGGAATTGAACCCGAAACTCCTGGATGAATATCAAGCATTTTATTAACTAAGCCACGGAGTCGGTCGTAAAGCTTATGCGTAAAACCAAGAAATGAGATACGTCTGTGTGCTTTGGAGTTTATGGGATAAGGAGCATCACCTCCAACATCCAATTTCAAAGGGTTCTATCACGTTTATTTCATCCTTTCTCAGAGTTCATATTTCCACCTTATAAAGCATTATGGAGAAAACTAAAGATTTAAAAAGTCGTATTTTGGTTCTTTAATAAATTTAAAAAAATAAGAGGAAAAAAGTCTTAACGCGTTGTGGTTATACATAAGTTAAAAGTATGTTATGTTTAATATTTGTTTGTTGAGATTCATAAAAATTTAATTGAGTTACATTTAAATGCTCAACATTATGTCTCCGTATTTGCAAGAATAATATTTTCTGAAATATGTACAAATTAAATGGAAATTCGTAATAATGTCGAAAGTAACACATCGATCAATAAGTCCCGGAACTAACCAACAGATGGCGTCTCTAATAACAAATCCATACCATGCTTAGTTAGTACCAACCTTTAGAAGCTACGTGTTAAACTTTCATGACATTCCGATATTGTGTCATTGAGTTACAGTGGTTTTAGTGACGCTACTTTTGCTATTTTCAAAACCGTGGAAAAAACCGAATTTAAAGCGTTGATAAAACATTGCTTTTTAATGGGGAAAAATACCGTTCAAACTCAAACAAACAAACAAATGTTAAACATAGTTAGTCCCGGGACTTATTGATCGATGTGTTAATATGCCGGCTTTCAAAAGAAATTTTTTATGGTTAAATATTGTGTCATTTAAGAGAGCTATTCTGATTAAATCCAATAAACCACTTATTCTAAAAGAATTGTTAAAAAATACATTCCCGACTCGGTGTTTTGTTTTGAAGAATTTTCATATAGAAAAATATATAACATAATATATCGTACAAAAATTTAATAAGTCAACTTACTAAGAATGATTCATATGTTAAGGGTATTTCAAATATTTATTTGTAACATAAAAGAAAGTAATCTAAATTATAAACCGAATGAAGCAAACATTCCCCCTAACTGCGTGAAAATTGATTGTTTGTTCTGAGTTTGTTTAATTAATCTGTTTACGAACACCATTCAGACTCACTCGATAACATCAATTGTTCCATTGTTCTCAAAATCATAAAGCAATTAACTATTTCGACAACTCATCAATCGTTAGGCTGCACTGAAAGAGGTATCAGTATGGACACTTGATAGATCCATTTAAACACTTATTGTTTTTCGAAAAATTGGTTTTCGAAGATTTTTCTATTTTTTATGTTCAAGACGTTAACATTGTGGAGGTTTAAATACGAGTATATTGTAATATGTTTAATGATATACTGTTTTTTTTATATTTCAAAGTCAGTGCATTGGGGTAAACACTTGATAAACACACATGTTCCCAAGGTCTCACAGCTAGTTGTCAAAGTCATCTTCAGCCTTCCTCCACCCACAACCACTACTCCGTTTTTTTACCGCTAGATACGTTTAGTCTGCTTGACCAGCCTGGACATATTTCACTCTTGTTTGTGCTTCCCTGATGATCAGGCGAGAACCTTGAAACCAGTAGAGTTATACCATTTTTTCAAGTGAATAAAGTAGTGCTTTATTAAACAAATAACAAAGATTTTAATTATTTCTTGAATCTTCGAAAATACTATAGTTTCATTTTGTGGTGCCATTTTTTACATAAAAGGAAAAAATTAGTAAAATAAAAACTTATTTTATATTTTTGTGTTCACTACAGGTTTAATTTAGGTCCACAACTAGTTTCGAAGACCACCGTCTTCTTCGTCTTAATTGTCTAGAATTTCTGAAACAATATTATAGTGATTCGTTAGATTGGTTGGACTTTATTGTTGTCTTATTAATGTATTTATATTTTTATTTTGTTGAACCATAAGTCTCATGACAGTTCATTTGAACAAAATAAATAAACGAAATTCAATTTCCAAAACCTACAAAGTCTCTCAGTGCTAATTATGTAATAGTTTTTTAAAATTACAATATAACAGCTTATATGATTTATTCAGCCTGACTTCTTTGTGTATTTTATTAAAAGTAATGTTAAAATTTGAAATTAGCTTTTTGCTTATTTTTTTAAATTATCTTCAATCCTTAACCTCGAGTATTGTTTTTTTTTGTATTTAACCATTTAATTTTTTTAGTAAGCTTTATGCAAAAACACCATAATCACTCTAAATGCTTCATCAGGAATACGGGGATGCCACAAAACGATTCCATCCAGTTTGGTCCACAGTTTGCACAGGACGAAACTGAGATTCTCCCTACCGTAAAATTGGTGTATGGTGTAAGACGGGCGTCTGATTCGTCGAGTCCCTTACAGATGATAAAACAGTGTAGCTTTTGACCAGTCTCCAGGAGGTATCCTCAATGTGTGACCCTTGTGTAGTACATGCACGATGTCGATAGTCAGGTTTTATTTTTTTATTTCACATTTTCAAGACAATGGAGCACTAAAACATATACACACTCGAACCTGACTATCAAAATCTTTACAGATTTTGATACTGTCAAGTTTGAGTTTGTTTGCACAACAGAATTTTAGTACCAGAAAAATACTAAAATAAGCCGTATAAATGCTTTATAAGTATGAGAAAAATGTATGACAGAATATTGAATAAAGTGATTAAGGATGAACGTGAAGTTAATGCTGATGTGTTGAACTAGATAAAATGGATGGGCATGTAAAACGAATCAATAAAGAAAATCTAACGGAACAAATATACTCATATAATGCAAATGTGAGTCGAAGGCGTGGTAGAGGAAGACAAAGAACCATATGGTTGGATCAAGTGTATGATATTTTGAAAAAAGGAAATGTTAAATGTCAGAGAAATCGTATGAGTCGCATGGGTTTATGAATGTAGAAGAGGCATAAGATGTGTGTCGTGGTAGGAAAGTCCGACACCCTTCCCCTCTGCTTACTCTGACAGGAAAACGTTATGATGGTATGTTTGCACGTATAATTTTATGGTAATTCAAAAATAGCAATGAATAATTTTAAAAATAATTTAAAAATTTTCCTTGTAAATTTTAGAAAGCCTAAAAAAACATCGTTTAATATAGTTTTAATTGACAACCCTCAAGAAAGTCATTTCAACGTTTTAACGTAATAGCTTCAGAGAGAAATAACTTTTAGTTAACGTATCATTAAATTTATTCAGAAGTGAAAATTGTTTCAATAGTTATAAAGGTAAAATGAATGTTTAGTGAATTTTTACTTGGTTTTCGAAAATTTAATTATATCTTTTATTGCTTTTGTGGCAGACATTTTAATGCCAAAGCGTATTTAAGTAAATATGACGAAATGTTTTTATTAAATAACTTACTTATTTTACGAATTATTTGGCTTTCGTTCCATGAACATACCCGGGAGTTTATAATTTTTGGGAAAGTTGTAAAAAATTTTTATTATTTCAAGTATTATACTTAATTTTAGAGATTTTTCCTAAAGAAGCCGAGCGACACATGAAACACGTATGTACTCGTATATCCAAGCTACAGTAAAATATTACAAACTAATAAATGTACACAATATTATCTTACATATATAATTATTTGTTTGAGTCTTTAAAAGACAAAGATAAACAAAACCCCAAATAACCATTCACGTATAAATATTGAGTGTCCCTTCGTTGCTTTGACCGTTTTGCTTTATGAAACCTTCCATGAAACATATTATGTCTGCGGACGTAACATACTTTGTACGGTAATTCTCTCTTAAAGAAAAAAATGCTTGACATATACCATACGACCACACTTAAGTCTTTAAGGTTGAATGTAAACTAAATATTCATATCATAAACATCATGAATAAGGCCATTTGGAATAGTTTAGAACAGGCGTGGCCAATTCGAATTGCTCCACGGGCCGCGTTGACGACCTAAAATTTTTCAACGGCCACACATAAATAAAAATAATTGCCAATTTCGTTCCAATATTTTTTTCGATGTCAGAGTTTACAACGAAATTCGTACTTATTTTTTTTTTATAAGTTTTGATTTGGATGCAGAGGTACACATCAAGTGTTCAATCAATGTAAATCTGAAAATAAAAAAAGCGATACTACAACTAGATACGAAGAGAAAACATGTATTGAACCAAAAACAAAATTTATTTGTATGGTAATATAATTACGTAGAATTCTAAGTTATGGATTCGTAAATATATTTGTATGGTAATAAATGAAATGAGACCTAATTCGTCATATATGATATCCGCGGGCCGCACATAAGGTCGCTGCGGGCCGCATGTGTCCCGCGAGCCGTGGGTTGGCTAGTCCTGTTTTAGAACGAAACAATGAAGAAATATTGAATAAACAAATGAACAGCGCGGTTGTGTGTGGTTTGATCTAGAAAGACAAAGAAAAATGTGGTTGGAATAAGTTAATTTAATTGATTAAAGTAGGAAATGTATCAACATGACCTTTGACTTGAGTAATGTGAAAAGAAAATATGAAAAGTATTTATTTCTGACTTCTTTCCCTAATGCAATGTCTTAAAGCCCTTTATTTTTCCACCCTGGAAAAGTCTTCTCCGATGAAAATTTACTGTCTCACTTGATGAGGAGCATGTTATGTTATGAGACACGTGACGGGCGCACGGAATATTTTTAAATATAATAATATTAGGTGTTAACATAAGTTGTGTCCGTTTTTTTCCTAATTTAAAAATGAGCACCAAAAAAAAAATTTTCTGCTCTATAAGATATTGTATTTGCTTTTACGTTACAAATATTATTTTATTTGATTACAAGCCTTCAAAAGGGAATGTCAAGTAGACGAAAGTGAGCATTTTCGACACTTCCTGTTCGCGTTCAACCGAGGAAAAAAAGCTGCCAAAGATACTCGCGATGTTTGCAAAGTGTACAGTAAAAATTTTATGAATGAAAGGAAAGCTCGTCGATGGTTTTTGCGTTTCAAAGACGATAATTTCGACCTGAAAGACATTGAGTGTTCCGGATGACCAGTGGACTTCGATGAGGACCGCTTAAACCATATTATTCATGAAGATCCCCTTCAAACCACCGTATAATTGGCTGAGCAGATGAATTGCAGTCACATGACTGTATACTGCTATCTTAAATCAATGGAAAAAGTCCAGAAGTTTGGCGCTTGGGTTCCACATGTTTTGAGTGAAAACAACAAAAATCAACGTTTCACAATTTCTGCTGGTTTGCTCGCGCGTCATCGAGCTACGCATGGCTACAAGCAAGGTTCCTTTATCGCATCATTATTGGTGAGGAAAAATGGTGCCTTTATGTGAACATGAAGAAACGGCATTGAAAAACTTGTAGAACGTTGGCAAGAAGTTGTAAATAATGAAGGAGAATACATTATTGACTAATTTGTTGTAATTTTTTTTTGTTGTGTCCTCTTGGTATCTTCATTTGAAAAAAAACGGACACAACTTCTGTTAACACCCAATATATGTTTTATGTTAAAAAAAAATCTTTTTTCGCTTCAATTGAATCAGTCGATGATTGTCTGAGACTCAAGAGCGATATTGATCGTGTCCTGGCCCATTGTAGAGATACTCGTAACTGTCTCCGTATCAATAAAGCGAAGTACTTCATCATTATTGTCTCAAGAAAACGTGACACCATAAACTTTCACTACAAGATACATGTTATTACTTTCACTTAGACGAATTAAACCAAATACCTATAAATTATTTTTGATTTGAAACTGATACAGTGAAATCTCGGTTTTCAAACTTCTCTCATCTCGAACTAATCGGTTTTGCAGACAATATTTTGATTCTAATTATGTATGTACGTACATGTATATTTAAATCAAAGTAATATGTTCTCGAACATATTTGAATCAAAGTAATATGTTCTCGAACACATTTGAATCAAAGAAACATGTAAACGAACATATTTGAATCAAAGTAATATGTTCTCGAACATATTTGAATCAAAGTAATATGTTCTCGAACATATTGGATTTGATTGGAATCAGAATATTTGCATACTTTATATATTTATATACTTAACTAATGAATTGTATAACACTATTTAGTTCCTGAATAAACAAAAAATCAATTAAAGTCGTACTTGAAGGATGTGATTTGTATCAAACTAAGCCAAAACTATTTTTCCAAAGAAAATAAATCCTAATAAAGATACTTAAGATGCATCTCAAACACGCCACTGTTTGATATATATGGACGTACAAACATACAATCACGCATTTTTCCCGTTGGGGTAGGCAGAGAGAACAGAGGGTTAAACTTTCTTATCGTCGCATGCCTGCTTTGTCTTCTCCACATCCACATATCTTCTCATTCATCCCCTTCTGGTTTATTATTTACTTTTACTTATTTCAAAATCGCATTCACTTGATCCAACAAAACTTTTTTCCGTCGTTTTTATGATGACATTCACATATAATTCCTTTGTAATGTTATTTAGTCAGTTTTTTTCCACTCATTCGTTCAATATGTTCGAAATTCCTCAATGTCCTATTATTCTCCAGACTGGACAAATTTATTTAGCTCTCATTTCATCGCTTATACTCGTATCAAAACTAAAATTTAAGCTCACATTTCATCGCTTGTACTCGTATCAAAACTAAAATTTATTTAAGCTCACATTTCATCGCTTATACTCGTATCAAAACTAAAATTTCTTAAATGTAGACTGCTGTAAGGTTTACATTTAAAAATAAGATGACTTAAATAGTAAAAAAAAAACGGGGGAAATGTTGTAGTTTATATTTGCCAGTCTAAGTTCAGGACAACGAATTGAGTCATTTAAGTTCTGCTACTAAGAAACTATCACGAAAAAGGATGCCAAATTATGTAATTTGCTTAATTTATCACTTTTATCAATTATGTATGCCCCAATTTTACTTGCTTATGGAAATAAATAATTAGGGATGAATGGGATGATGCTTCGGAATAGGGATGATGCTTCGGAAGCCTGCGCTTATGATGGAAAGGTGGATCGGATTTTCTTTCTTAAGTCTCCAAGACATTTGCTATAACATTAGTGAGAATACAGACGACCAAAGGATACAATAATATAGTTATACACGTAGTTATTAGTATTCTCAACTCGCTGGTTTTAGATTGAAATAACTTAACGTAAGATATTCTAACAAAACAAGTGTGCCTTAGGGAAAAGGGTACGGTGTTTAATATCCTATTATCCTGACAGGGTATTGGACTCAACCAAAACCATGGTCCAAACTAAGTTGAAACCACTGAAAGTTGTGTTAGAGAAGGGCGTATATGTTGATGTGATAAGTATGACGAAGAAGATCACTCAGATATGGTTTGGGCACGAATTAATAAAAAAAGAGTAACAAACATTTCGAGTTTTTCATCTTTCTTTTCATCATTATCTTTCATCAGAATACTTTTTTTAACCCCTTTGTATGCAGTACGTATTTTGCTATATCTTCTCCAAATGCCATACATATTATCCGACATGCTTCTTCTGTAGATTTTGAATCTAATTTAATTTAATAAACCCAACATGTTCGAGTCGAACAATATTTAACTTTTTTTAACCCCTTTGTATGTAGTACGTCTTTTGCTATATCTTCTCCAAATGCCATACATATTATCCGACATGCTTCTTCTGTAGATTTTGAATCTAATTTAATTTAATAAACCCAACATGTTCGAGTTGAACAAAATTTAACTGACATTTTAAAAGGGGTTAAAACATAGTTCCTCAAATTTTTTCGCCGCGTAGACCTCTTGTCAATTTTTTTTTGTTTTCAGTAGTCCTCCTGCCTGCCTAATATTGAATTTTCCTAAACTTATTAACTTCAAATGTGTTCTTGACAGCTGACACATTGCTGTTCACCTTGATAAGGTTTTTTGTAGAGTTGACAATTGTAAAAAAAGAAAAACATGTTGGTGGAGCAAACGCCACACCATCAGACGATGATAAAGGAAATGGTACTCACAGGTGGTGGATGTGCAGGGGTCATACAATGGACTGAGCTCTGCTGGTGCACCAGGACGCTGGAGCTTCGTTCCGGCTGAAGAGGTCGGTCACGGCGAACGAAAAAACTTATTGTCACACACGCGTTAGTGAAGAGTATTAGTTGCTATTTGTCCTCTTGATGTGTCCGCTGTCATCCGGATGACGGTCCGTGCCCCACTGGTCCGTTGATGCGATTTTGTTCTTCTTACTAAAATCGCATCTTTAACTCACGAACGCAACAATAACACGCGCGACAGGGCCGGGAGCGATAATAGAGCAGCCCAAGAGCGGAACAATATTTTACGTCAGGTTTTGGCGTGAACACATGTGCTATTTTTATTTATACCTTTATTGAAAAGACACAAAATGCAAGTAAATATTTGGCTTTGGAACGAAATAAATCAAAACATAGTAAAATTCTTACATGAAATTAATACACAAATAATACTGTTAATGAGAGGGATGAACCTGATGCTCTTATAGCAATTATTCAATATTTGGCTTCAAATTAGTGAGGTATAGTCTTAAATCTCTACTTTCAGTGATTTGCATTCGATTTTTTTATATAAGTATTTTCTATGTCTAATATATCATAAGTATTATGAACACACAATCTGTGTTAGGTGTAATAAGACATTTACGGAATGTCCTAAATATTGATGATGATCTGCTGGAATGGGATTCGCTCACGTGGATCCCCATTTACATCTCGTGCACCCTCATTTTCTTTTCTCGCTGACAAAGACCCCCTGCAAGTCGAAATCTACCCTTGGGGGTCCATACAGACCATTTTGTTAATCTTTGGTTTAAAATCTCAATACAAAAGTACATACCGAGTCAAAGCATACCGATTGCCTGATATATATTTATGTTAAATGATACACATAAAAGCTTGGGATTTGCAAGTCACAATAAAATACAATACCAACGAATTCTACCGAAAACTGCAAAAACTTTTTTTAGTTATCTTATATTTACGAGTATATGAAAGCTTTAAAATATAAAATAAATAAATACTAAGAATGATAAGCAACAGGCATGAAACCAAACAAAGTTTTGATGCCAATATTGTTTTGTGGTTTATGACAAGTGAGTATAACATTTTCTTTTACTACGGAAGTTGTTAGTGAGCTTACAAAATTTTCTCTCAGTATTGAATATTGCCTAGAGAAATAGCGAAAACTCATTCAAATTGCGCTGTGGGGTTTGCCGCTTGAAAAGATCTTGTATGGAACAAATTATGGCGTGTTATATGATTTTTGGCATTCAATCTTGTATTAAGGAGACCATAATATAAATTTGATGCAAAATTGTTCAATGCCTTAGGACTTTTAGTTTCAGTAACTATTTGATTTTCAAACAAAACTTTGTAAAACCATTCACAAGCTGTACTAACATTTTTATTCTTTAATAATGTAATCTAGAATATAAACATTTTACAAAGGCTATATTTATATACAAATTTAAATTTAAATAACTTATCGAATTCATGTATTATAACTATGAACTCACTTAATTTCAATGTACTACGTGTCGTTTTAATAATTTTAATATATAATTGCTTAGAAATCGTTGAACCCTATATACGAACATATAGTTAAAAAAAACTTATAACCCATTATTTAAATATGTGTATACACGTACATGTCCACTCGTTTAGACTATTTGCATTTTATCAAATTCACATAGACTTTTGTCCTCCTTGATAATTCTGTAGGTGGACTAGTCAGGCAACAGATGATGCTTTGGAAGCCTGCGCTTATGATGGAAAGGTAGATCGGATTTTCTCTCGTAAGTCTCCAAGACATTTGCTATAACATTAGTGAGAATACAGACGACCAAAGGATACAATGATATAGTTGTATACGTAGTTATTAGTATTCTCAACTCGCTGGTCTTAGATTGAAATAACTTAACGTAAGATATTCTAACCAAACAAGTGTGCCTTAGGGAAAAGGGTACGGTGTTTAATATCCTATTATCCTGACAGGGTATTGAACTCAACCAAAACCATGGTCCAAACTAAGTTGAAACCACTGGAAGTTGTATTAGAGAAGGGCGTATATCAGTGGTGTAACTTGAAGCTTTTTATTTTATTTCCCTTTTTTTTCTCTTTTTTTAACGTTCACTGATAGAGAGTTTTCCTCGGCATTATATGATGCTAGCTATATAAATAGCTACAAACAAATATAACGAAAAGAACAACATAATGATTTTCCACTTTAAGGAGAAAAAAAATCTAACCAAATAAACTTGAATTAAATTGACAGACTTCTGCCAGCTTTACAAAAGCCTATTTCACTTAACAGAAGCAGGTTTGTAACTTAAGTTTATTGTGTAGAATTTTGTTCAAATTTAAGTGTTAAATCATTATATTTGTAAATTAATTTCTGCAATAGAAATACCGAATCAAATAATAATTAACAAAAGGATATTTGAATTTTTTGCAGTAACAAATAAATGTTACTTAATCATGTGGAAACAATTAAGTAACGTATCGTGTCTCATGTAACATCAGTTGTTTTTAAATGCTTCATTGATCTGAATTTCGAAAATTTAGTTTTGTATAATAAGGAAACTGACTGTAAGTAACGTCACTGGTGTTTTATTAAAAAACGCACATGATATCATACACAGTAGCGTCTTTTTGAGTAACTTTATTGGGTATATGTTAAACTTAACATATTTGAATTATATTTAAATTTCCAGATAACACGGAGCTAGTGCTTCCACAAGGCTGATGAAGTCAAAAAATAATAACTGTAGTTAAAACAGATTTTTTTGAGGTCATAAGTCTCGTGGAATCATTAACTCCATGAGAATGATGCCTCATTGACGCGTCGAAACTTGTCAAACCTAAAAAAAAACAGCACGTGAAACAATGCCAATTTACAGGAGCCTAGTTAATAGGATAATTCTAGCTATTCTGAGATTTTACGCCATATTTTCAGACGTGAGCTAGATAACTTGAAAAAATTGATGCGTATAGGGGAATGTGCCAGCGAGAAGAAAATAAGGCAAAACGAAAGATGGACTTATTTGGTGAAGGAAACGGTATGTAACCGAGAGGGATGGAGACGTGTCTTCGCAATATTCAACACCAATAACCACATAAATCATAACTCTCAATAATGAGGAAAGGCAAAGATGATTAACATAATTTGTAAGAAAGATGTCTTCCGACCCGGAGGTTGCGGGATGGATGGATTCTTGTTGATACCCATTATTTAAAAAGGGTAACAAATTGTTTTTCTCTTCAGCCCTCTTTAAAATCTTATTGGTTGGTTGAAAGCGATTTCTACATAGAAATAAATCAACTACGCTGTATATAATAAAACGAAAGTGTTAACCACTTACGCACCATTTATTTTTCGAAAGAAAATTTCGATTTCGTTTCAAATAACATTGTAGCGTTAATTCTAATAAGAATGTTTCACATTTCCAAAACTGAAAATATTCAGCAACAAAGTTTGGTGTTTTTCACCGACAAACATCCATTTCTTCCGAAGTGTAGGTATTCTTGAGAGAACTCTCATAAAAGTATATTCTTGACAGAACTCTCATAAAAGTATATTCTTGACAGAACTCTCATAAAGTATATTCTTGACAGAACTCTCATAAAAGTATATTCTTGACAGAACTCTCATAAAAGTATATTCTTGACAGAACTCTCATAAAAGTATATTCTTGACAGAACTCTCCTAAAAGTATATTTTTAGGACTTGTGAGCGTAAATTGTGACAAAATATTTTCATTTTTATCAAGCATCGGTCATGTGTGAATACTTTCATAGGTTTTTGATATAGATTTGAAATTTATGACTACAAAAATCCTTTATCGTACACAAATATAGATATTTTAAAATTCATACCAATAAATAGATCATGTAATAACGTTTGAGCATGAGTGTGGACCAAAAAAGAAATCATTATGCATAAAATGAACGATTTTCATAATTTTTATGTGGTTTTGGCTGGATTTGTTTATCACAATTCGTTTTTATTGACAAAATCTTGACTACTCGTATATTGGAAAGAAATCACATTTTAAGCGTTAAACGTAAGTTCATCAAACCATCTTGAAAATATTGGACACATAAGGTTAGGTAAGGTTATGTTACTAGAATATATTGTGAAATTCTTCTTCTTCTTCTTCAGTCATTCTGGATCCATCCCTGGATATAGGCCTCTTCTTCGGTCTTCCACAACTCCCTATCTCGGGCACACTGCATCCACTTCCCCCCTGCGGCCCGTCTTACCTAGCATGTGGTCTCCCCACACCTCTCTTGCCCGGTCTAGGCTGCCATTCCAGGACCTTTTTCATCCATCGAGAGTCAGAGCATCTGACAATATGTCCTGCCCAGCTCCATTTAAAGGCAGCTGCTCTCTCAACTACGTCCGTGACTTTGGTTCTCTCTCTTATCCATTTGTTGGTCTTTCTATCTCGCAGTGAAACTCCTTTGATGCTGGCATCCTCCTCTCCGTGGCTCTCTGTGTCACTAGTAGTTGTCAGGACGGTATTTGATAAATTACATAGTTCACGTCCCCAAGACTAAATTCCCACTATTTGCATGCTCCTGAAACTGGCTTCTCGAAACAAAATAATTTAGTATATTTCTAATACTGTCGCTAGGATTAAACCAATAAAAGAAAAGGTTATTTTAAGTGCTCACCGCCTTGCAGTACAGGATTATATCCTGGATTCTAAAGAATCCTATGGTTATTGTTTGTTTAGAAAATGGGGACTATAATAAAATTCAATTCTGTTTTCGAAAGATGGAAATTGTAAGGCCGGCGGTAAATGACTGAAAAGAACAAAAGCAGGGTCATAAAAAAAGAAATCCATTGTTCAAGGAAGCACTAAATTCTGTCTAGACGATATATCCTTTTGAGTAATTCTAAGAGATACCGATCTCAATTGTCTTTTAAAAAGATAAAGTACAGTCTAGACATGGACCCTTTTTTTTTCTTTTGCTTTGCTAATTGTATAGAAATGCCGAAGTCAATTGTCCTTCCTTATAATCTCGGGCCTACCAGGCGGCCATAGTATTTTTTAGAGAGAGAAGGAAGTCATGTAGCATCTCTTTCTCGCAAGACTATAAAAGGCCCGAACCCCCACGAGGAGCGCCCTTCTGCCTTCAGATACGACGCGGTTAGCACGTCTGTCCAGGAATAGTGTTTTGTACCGAGGACAGCCAGACTAGTTTTCTTCATATATCACAGAAGTCCAGGACGCCATCTTATATTACGGGTGAATATTATTCCTCCTATTTTTAATGTGGATTTCATCGCCACGCTCAAAAAACCCACCGAGTAAAGTAATTTCAAATTGTTATTGGAATCTCCCTTGCTAAATACAACACATTTTTTTTTTTCTTGCCAATTTTAAACTTTTTTTCTTGACATTCGTCAAGTTTTTTTTTTTATATAATTTTTTTCTTTTTTTCTTTTTTTTACAATATAATAAACTGTTTCATTACAAATTGTTCTTGTTTAATTGTGTCGCCTGTCCCTGCGAGAGTTGAGAGAGAGTTATTCAGAGTTAAGTGAACCCAACAAAACCCCAGAGATCTAAAGAGTTCCTGTCTCGTTAAGAAGCCGACTGACCTGAACGGGAGTGCCACACCTCATTTGATGGTAATGTTTTATAATTAATTTAGGTATTAAAATGTGTAGAATCGTAATATTGTTTTTTAAATAGGAAAGAGGTGTGACATAATTGGCCCCCGAACGCGGGGCAGAAAACTCTGTATCTCTTGATATCTCGCTAGACAAGGTTTTTATTTATAATTTGTTTGTTTTAAATAATAATTTGTTTACAGGAATGTGTTTTATATGTATTTTTTTTGTGTGCGACCGGTTGTTTTCTCTATTTTGTTCCCATGTGCTACGGGCTCCGAGTTGGAAAGGCCGTTCTTCGAGTCTTTTTGGAATAGATTTTCTAGTTAACTTTTTCCAAATATTTTCTTGTTAAGAATTGTGTGTTCCTTATCAAATTTGATTTAAAAAGTCAGTGTGTTTGGAGATTTGAACCATGCTTCTCCCGCGTTTGTTTTCGCTGTTCGCGACCGCGTGGCGGTCTTTGTTGTCGCGTGTATACGGGCTCCGGTTTGGTAAAGAGCCGTTTTTGAGTTTTTTCATTATTTGAATTGTGAATAGAATTTTACTTAATCGTGAGAAGAAAAAGAATAGATTTTCTAGCTAACGTTCGCTAAAATATTTCGTTGTCAAGAGAATGGTGTTCTGATTTATTTGAGACCAATCTCATATTAAGAGAGTTCGTGGGTAGGCAAAGCGCACGAAACGCCTATCTTTCGTGAAATAGTTCGCTGTTCAGTTGGCCCAGTCTTTCGGGTTTTCTTGCAAGGATTAATCATTTCTTGGTGCTCGGTTTGTCGAAATATGGAGAATTTCAACGGTTTAATATTACAAAGAAGTGGAAGTTTCGCTTAAGTTAGATTCCTCTTTTACTTAAAAAGATTCCGTTGGAGCAAGTTATTTTTGGTTTCGATCTTGGTTCAATGGCCGAATCATGCATTGAATAGTTTCTTTCTGTAATGGATCTATAAACGATATAGTTGTTTATAGAGATTGAATTACATTTTGGTCTATAGTTGTTTGTAAATTTGAACTACGTTGTTTAGTGAAACCTTGTTTGTTTAACAAAAACGATCGAGTTAGAATTGTTGTTTTGTTAGTAAGGTCTTGATTTGCTTCGGTTGGGCTTTTTGTCCTATTGTTTTATTGTTGCAATGTACCCAATTAAGGCCGAGGGAAGATCTCTTCATTCTGCTCCCCTGTTTTCAAGAAAAGAAGTGCGCGGTCAGAGAATTGTAAATAGGACTAGTGTGGTATTTCGTGGATAGTCAGGCTTAAAAAAGAATTAAATTCCACGTGGATTAAGCTCCAGTTCATCTTTGAAAGGAGATGGGCTGGGCAAAGTGTTATGTGCGCCCTACTTTCGTAAGAAATATTCCAATCGCGTAAATGATCCAGTTTACGAATTTTGTGTAGGATTAAATAATAATTAATATCTCAGTGGTCAGTTTAGTGATTTTTTGCGAATTGTAGTAGATTGAAAAGGAGATAAAGGATAGGAGTTCAATGTATAGAAAATTTAAATTATGGAATGGTCGTGCGTAATGGACGGACGCCATTTTGTTGAGCGGCTGGAAATACTGTCCGATGTTTTTCCTTAAGGAAGTAAATTCGCTCGTGGTGTCGTACTTGAAATGGATTAAATTAATAAAATAATACAGGAAGTGCGTGGTCAATTGAATGACGATAATTTGTGTTTTGAAATCGTAGAATATTCCAGTTGAACAAGAATTGGTTCCTGGTTATTGGAGATCAATCTCACCTTGAAAGAAGGTAACTTCCGTAAATAATGTTTCAACCGCGCTAGTGATCCGGTTTACGGATTTTGTTTAGGACTAATTAATAGTTAAAATCGCAGTGTTCGGTTTGGTAATTTTCAAAGTCAAAGGCAAAAGGACGAATTGCGTCGTAATTATGGATAGTTTATTTTGTTAACGGTGCAGCGTGTCAAGCAGTAAAAACTTGAAGAAGGCTCTAGATGTGAATAGTATTGCGTCATAGTTATATTTTTTTGTGATAGCAGTGGCTGTTATTAAACAATAGGTTGGAATAGTGAGAACTGGAATTAAGTTCTAGAAGGCTTCTTGTAATAGGATATTGTAAATTATTAGGTGAGCTACTGTTGTTGTGGCGAGTTCGTGTAGAAAGAATTGCGTCATAATTGTTGTCGTTCGGTAATATTGGCTATTCTTGTTGACAGAGGGATTGTTAGAAAGGGCTGTTGTATTTTATTGATAGTCAGCCAGTCGATGCTGAGTTTTCTTACATGCGCTGTTTTTAAACACTGAATTGAATTTCGGTTGGTTAGATTCCTTTGTGTTTTTGTATCAATACGATTGTTAACAAGTGGTTTATGGGTTTCGGTAGGAATATGGTTTTCGGATAATTCCTTTGTTTCTGTCAGTGCATCTGGATAACACGGTTGGTTTCGAAATTCGAAAAGAATTTCGTTCTGAATAGATTCCTTTGTTTTGTGTCGGTGCATTGGGTACAAAGAAGATGGCTTGTTTATCCTTGAAGTAGAAGTAAATAGACTTCCTTCAACTAGCCATAGTTCCTGTGAGATGCAACATTAACCTTCTCAGAATTAAGGTTAAAAAGGTAGTGATTGCCAGGTAGTCTATAGGGTTTTCCTAGAAGGGTATGGGTCGGAAGACTTTAGGATAAAACACAGACTAGACATCAGAGCTTATGTATAGAGACAAAACGGGTCCCTTACAGATTATATTCCAAGAATAGGGAATTTAAAATCATTCTTTGGAGCCACCCTTGTCGGATAACGGATTATCCCAGGTGTGTAGGAAAAGATAGCATAAAGATAGCTCGTAGATTATCTGTTTCCACCCGTCATCAGTTGAGGATTTGTAAAAACCCTGTTTAGTTTTGAGTAAATAAATAAGGGAAAGGCTTTTACGTAAAAGCGTGGCCAGGTAATCGGTAGTAGAGTATACCATTCCATGTCATAAAAGTCAGGAGAGAATTAGTCCGGATTCTCGTAGTCAGAGCACATAAAGGGAGCATGGCCAAGTGATAAATAGAGTATAGCCTCCTTGTCATTGCAATAACGTTAGAGTTATTTGTGTATTTTCTCTTTAGAAGCTAAAGAGCGTGGTCGAGTGACCAGTAGTCGAGTATAGAACTGTTTCTCGTCGTAATAGGGAGATCGTAGTTGAGTATTCTCTCATTTAGAGACTAGAGAGCGTGGTCAGGAGACCACTACATAAGAATGGAACTCTTTGTCGGCGTAACAAAGAAATCGTAGTTTGTTATCTTTTTTGAAATTAGAGAACGTGGCCAAGTGACTAGAAGTCGATTATAGCACTCTTTTGCCGTTGTAAAAACGAGAGAGTTAGTTTGTTGTCTCTTTTGAAATTAGAGAACGTGGTCAGGTGATTAGAAGTCGACCATAGCACTCTTTGTCGTTGTAAAAACGAGAGAGTTAGTTTGTTATCTTTTTTGGAATTAGAGAACGTGGCCAAGTGATTAGAAGTCGACCATAGCACTCTTTGTCGTTGTAATAACGAGAGAGTTAGTTTGTTGTCTCTTTTGAAATTAGAGAACGTGTTCAGGTGATTAGAAGTCGACCATAGCACTCTTTGTCGTTGTAAAAACGAGAGAGTTAGTTTGTTATCTTTTTTGAAATTAGAGAACGTGGCCAAGTGATTAGAAGTCGACCATAGCACTCTTTGTCGTTGTAATAACGAATGAGTTAGTTTGGGTTATCTCTTTTGAAATTAGAGAACGTGGTCAGGTGACATGAGGTCGAGTGTAGCATTCGTTGTCGTTGTAATAACGAGAGAGTTATTTGAGTATTCTCTCTTTAGAAACTAGAGAGCGTGGTCGGGTGACCAGTGATTAAGTAGAGAACTCTGTCTTAATGAAGAGAGCGTTAGAAGAGTATTCACTCTTTAAGCTAAAGATCGTGGTCGGGTGACCAATAATTGTGCATAGAGCCCTCTATTGTCTTAATAAACAGAGCGTTAGATGAGTACTCGCTCCGTAGAACTAAAGAGCGTGGCTAGGTAACCAGAGTGCGAGTAACGCCTCTTTGTGGTTGTAGTAACAGGAGAGTTAATAGTGTATTCTCTCATTGTAGACTGGATAGCGTGGCCAGGTGATAGCTGGAGATTAAAAAATTCTGGTCGTTTTACCAGAAACGAAATTGGGAACACGGTTAGAGCACGGGTGGAACTCGGTTGGAACTGGAAAGCGTGACCTAGAGTCAAATTATTTGATTTACCATTCTTGTCTTGTAAGAAGGAAGGAATACCGGGGTTATTCTCTTATTAGAAAACGATTGAAGTTTAGTAGTTGCATATACTATATAGATTGACTATTGAATACAGTATAGCTTAGAATAGACCTTATGCGGCGAGTCCGTCGTCACACGATAAGGACGCGAACATATGATATGGGTCCGGTCCTGAGCACAGCTTCTGTGCCCGGGTGGATTATAGATAAGCTGATAGTTGACAGTGCAGTGATGGGTTCGTCAGCGCCTAATTGGGAGTCATTCATGGTTAGGAAAATGGTTCTTAAAATAATTAAATTAAATATTTTGTTATATACCTTGAGGGTGTACACTGTCGAATTCCTTGGCGAATGACAGTTTAGTATGTCATGTGACGTCACCGGTGCGAATTTATGATTGCACAAGGGTGAATGAATAAGTGAGCTGGCCGTGGGCAATCTCGTATGGATTCATTTCCATATGTTTTATGTATGGGCTGGTATTCAACCCGGTGACTTCACCAAAGAATACCTGGCGTTCAATGAACCTAAGCCTGGACCACGAGTGGCGGAATGCTGAGAGCCTAGAGTAGGATTATATGTATCTCAACGAAGGACTTAGGTCCTTCTGAAGTAAGAATTCATGTAATACATAGATGATTAGTACCGTTTGTAGAAGGTACACGTATTACATTCAGGATCAAATTGCTCTTGTGTAATGCGAGCTTAGGTATTGGGTTACCTAACAGCTGTTGTGGTTTATTTAGTGGTAATTGTTACCTTCTCATTAGATTCCCTATCGGAATTATTGGCTGCAGAAGTTAGGGCATAAAGTGAAGAAATTCTTGGAAGTGTTCCGAATTTCGTATTGGGGTAGGATTGTCTTCCTAATTGTTGTCTTATCTGGTAAGAATTCGTGAGGTATTCCGAACTTCTTGACGGAGAGGTGTACCCTTCCCCCGGGAGTAGCGTTCCAAAGATTGTACTGAGGATTCAGTAGAGTATCCATCGTGGATAATTGCTTTGCACAAATGCTATCGCTGGACGGTGGTCCGCAAGTTTAATAGCAGTAGAATTGTTCAGTAGTGCTATGGAGTAGGTGTTGCTTTCCACCGAGTTGAATTTTGGAAAAGATTGTACAGATGGTACAGTGGAGTATCCGTTTCGGATAGTTGCACATAGCAAGTGTTAGTTATTGGACGGGGTTCCATGATGATAATAGCCGTTGATGTGTTCGGAATTTCTTGTTAGAGAGGTGTAGCATTCCACGGTGTTGAAGGGCTATAGTATTGAAGTAAGTCATCTTGTTGACGAATTGGCTCCTGTTGAGTGTGGAGTATATAATTTGAAATAAAAATGATTAATTTTTTTTTGTTGTTGTGTAAAATATTATAATATATTTTGTTCTGTCAAAGCACTCACCGAGTACGGGGTCGCAAGGTAGTCTGTTAGGCAGCGCGATGAAAGGTTTATGGGAAATGTGGAGGTTGTAGTGGTGCTGCTGGGAAGAATAAGGATAAGAGTATGGTGCGTTCTCGAATGAACTTTGACAGAATTTATGTAACTGTTACGGTAATTGCCGTTGTATTTTTGTTTTGTTTTGAACTTGTACTGATTTTATGTAACTGTTATGATGATTACCATTGTATTGTTTGCTCTGTTTGAGTTTTGGGATAAGAGCTCTGGTTACTGTAGCGTTGGCAGCATGCGTCATGACTGGGAGCTGCGTTTCTTGGATAGTGAAATCTCGAAACGAACCCGTGCCCTTGTGGTCGGACGTATGGTGGGTCTCGCTCCGTAAATTGAATTCCCAGTTTTGTTGTTTATTATTGTCTCCTTACTTTGGCTCGGTGTGAATAACCGAGAGGCCCTGGGCAGCCTTAAGAGTCCGGGTTGGGGGAAGCTAGCCTCCCAACCGATAAAGGTTTTGAAGATGGCCTGAGAATACATCTGGGATGGATTGCTGTGTGTCTCCATCACGGGCCTCATGAACCCATATTAGCAATTGCGAATACAGATATGTTCTGTCATGTACACGTTTCGGGCTAAGGTAGCTTCGGTTCGTGAGGGTCGCGTGTCTGTCGCTCGGATCCTAGATGACCAAAGTTGTGTATGTGGTATCACGTGATTCTTGGCTCTGTTCTGGGGGTCCGTAGACGCGTCCTGCTTTCAGCCGGGGCTACTCGCCAATTTTGTATTATGTTTTGTATTTTTTTTAAGGAACTAAGGGTCCATTTATACAGTTACCATTCTGTGTGGTGGTGAATTGTTACTGCAACGGTTGTCCAGACCTTGGAGTCTGAGGAAACCCAAGTTATGTGTAAAGTTCTGTGTGAACTTAAGGAGATATAAGTCCTCGAAAATGGTTCTGTGTGAACTATAGGATATTTGTTATTCAATGTATAAAGTTCTGTCTGAACTTAAGGAGATACAAGTCCTCGAAAATGGTTCTGTGTGAACCATAGGATATTTGTAATTTAACGTATAAGGTTCTGTGTGAACCTCTTGAGAATTGTAAATGATGAATATTGGCAATTGCGAAATTTATTGTTATCTTTGTTGTTGTCATTTCGCCCGGAAGTGGCCGGAAGTTTGGACCGTCTTGTGCTGTGTGCCAGGGGCGGTCGTATTGTGGAAAGCGCCCGTGATATGGGGCCGCTTTAAAATTTATCGGTTCCCGACTGTGCAGTATAGGGATGGGCGAGGAAAGAATTGTGTTGTAAGGTGTTGTCTTTGGTGTATCAAGGGAAGTGGGATTGTAATTTTGTGTTGAGCCATGTGGGTGGTTGGTTGGACGGAATCCACATTGATAGGGGAGAATTTCAGGAATCACCTTCGAAGATCAGCTGGTTCATAGGTTGGCCCGTGACCTGCAGTGAACCCACTAAAGTCAGCCTTTGGGAAAAGACTGTAGATTTGTTTTATTATTTTTGGTTAAGCTGTGTCCATTTCTCAGAATATTGTAATGAGAGAATGGCTTAACTGATTTGTTTCCCTCTTGGTCAACATTTGATTGTTAGTTGACCTTGCAGTTTAATATTTTATTAATTGTATTACCCGATTGTATAGTATTATTTTAATTTCTTTTTGTGTGATTTGATTTTATTAATATTGTATCAATTTCCTGTAATCCTGTACCATTGTGTATTTTTTTTTATGTGTAAGGAGTTGGGAAGGATTGTTTCCCGCTCCTGTATAACCGGCTATGTGTTGATGTTAAGTTGTTTAGGACCCTAGTCAAGGAAAAGGTTTACGTGGTTTCCTTCCTCGTGGTCGGTCTTACACCAATTAAGACTACACCTATGGCAAATGCTGACTAGAGATAAATCGGCCACGAAACCGTATCCGGTGAGGGGTACATACACCCCTCGCTCCTTAGAAACATCCCCCGGACTGAGGCGTCTGTGATATACGGAGGATAATTTTTTTTTTTTTGTTGTTTTTTTTTTGTTCTTTCGCTAACTTAGGGTGGGGTGTCAGGACGGTATTTGATAAATTACATAGTTCACGTCCCCAAGACTAAATTCCCACTATTTGCATGCTCCTGAAACTGGCTTCTCGAAACAAAATAATTTAGTATATTTCTAATACTGTCGCTAGGATTAAACCAATAAAAGAAAAGGTTATTTTAAGTGCTCACCGCCTTGCAGTACAGGATTATATCCTGGATTCTAAAGAATCCTATGGTTATTGTTTGTTTAGAAAATGGGGACTATAATAAAATTCAATTCTGTTTTCGAAAGATGGAAATTGTAAGGCCGGCGGTAAATGACTGAAAAGAACAAAAGCAGGGTCATAAAAAAAGAAATCCATTGTTCAAGGAAGCACTAAATTCTGTCTAGACGATATATCCTTTTGAGTAATTCTAAGAGATACCGATCTCAATTGTCTTTTAAAAAGATAAAGTACAGTCTAGACATGGACCCTTTTTTTTCTTTTGCTTTGCTAATTGTATAGAAATGCCGAAGTCAATTGTCCTTCCTTATAATCTCGGGCCTACCAGGCGGCCATAGTATTTTTTAGAGAGAGAAGGAAGTCATGTAGCATCTCTTTCTCGCAAGACTATAAAAGGCCCGAACCCCCACGAGGAGCGCCCTTCTGCCTTCAGATACGACGCGGTTAGCACGTCTGTCCAGGAATAGTGTTTTGTACCGAGGACAGCCAGACTAGTTTTCTTCATATATCACAGAAGTCCAGGACGCCATCTTATATTACGGGTGAATATTATTCCTCCTATTTTTAATGTGGATTTCATCGCCACGCTCAAAAAACCCACCGAGTAAAGTAATTTCAAATTGTTATTGGAATCTCCCTTGCTAAATACAAAACATTTTTTTTTTTCTTGCCAATTTTAAACTTTTTTTCTTGACATTCGTCAAGTTTTTTTTTTTATATAATTTTTTTCTTTTTTTCTTTTTTTTACAATATAATAAACTGTTTCATTACAAATTGTTCTTGTTTAATTGTGTCGCCTGTCCCTGCGAGAGTTGAGAGAGAGTTATTCAGAGTTAAGTGAACCCAACAAAACCCCAGAGATCTAAAGAGTTCCTGTCTCGTTAAGAAGCCGACTGACCTGAACGGGAGTGCCACACCTCATTTGATGGTAATGTTTTATAATTAATTTAGGTATTAAAATGTGTAGAATCGTAATATTGTTTTTTAAATAGGAAAGAGGTGTGACATAGTTTTTGCGTTATTCGCTTTGTTAGGACAGAGGTTTCGATTCCATATGTGAGGATTGGTAAGATGCATGAATCAATGACTCTTTTTTTCAAATAATTGGGATATTTTGGAGATTTCAGGATGTAAGAGAGCTTACCAAACGCCGCCCAGGCAAGACCCCGTCTACGCTCTATCTCGGCCTCTTAATCCTCTTTTCCCAGCTTTACAGTGTGTCCCAGGTACACATAACTTGTAACTCTCTCTCTATATTTCTTCCCCCTACCAAGACGGGGAGATTATTTGTCGTATTTCTCATTATTTTTGTTTTGGCAGCATTCATTTTAAGGCCAATTTTAGCGCAGGCTGCATTGATTTGATTGAGCATTATGTTCAACTCTTCCTCGTTTTTGGCAAACAAGACAATGTCATCTGCGAAACGCTAGTTACTGAGAAGTTCCCCATTTATCAGAATACCTTTATCTTCCCAGTCAAGAGCCTTGAATAAATCTTCAAGTGCCAGAGTGAAGAGTTTCGGAGAAATTGTATCTCCCTATCGCACCCCTCTGTTTCTATGTACTTTCTCCGATGGCTCGTGGAGTTGTATTGTTGATGTGACATTATCATACACTTTGTTCAAGAGCTGAGAGTATCTGTAGTTCACTCCACAGATGTTTAATCCCCTCATCACTGCTCATATTTCTACTGAATCGAAGGCCTTTTCAAAGTCTATGAATGCCAACGCAATAGGGAGGTTATATTCAGTGTGTTTTTGGAAGACGTTTTTCAATGTTTGGAGGTGATCATTTGTGCCAAAACTTTTTCTAAAGCCTGCATGTTCTACTGGCTGGTATGCATCCAATATACCTGTGAGTCGAATTGTGATGATTTTTGTTAAAAGCTTATATACAATAAGTGGGACAAAAGGCTTATGGGTCGATACTTTTCAAGTTTTCGTTGGTCACCTTTCTTGTGCAGTAATATTATGTTAGCATCATTCCACTCCTGTGGTATATTTCTCACTTCCAGACACTTATTCAAGAGATGGGCAATAGTCCTCTGAGGCAAGTCTCCCCCGTATTTAATACCTTCAATTGTAATATTGTCAGGGCCGGGAGCTTTGGAGTTTTTCATTTGTTTTAAAGCGTATCGAACTTCTTTCACTGTAAAATAAAATATTGTAAAATAAAGGGTTGTCATTAAATTGGTTATGTGGGGTAAACCTGCGTGTCACGGACATGCTTTTGCAGTTTATATATTTAATTATCATTGTTATCAAAATTCTTTTTTGTTTGGTTCCTCAAATCGAATATGTTTGTATTTTGATAAAAACCGAGGGAAAAGTGGAAATGACTTTCTTGGTTTTAATAAAATAATATTAGTTTTGATAAAAAAATCCTTCTCACGTTTTAGAGTTTTTTTAAGTCATAATGAAACTGCAATTACCAAACGTTTATCACAAATTTTAATTCAATGGTGCCATTTTGGTAAGAGTTGGTAAGTTTTTAATATTTATGATAAGTTGTTTATTGTAATTTGTTTTATCAAACACTTCCACTTTTTTAACTTCACAAAACTTATTCCACTTTTTTATCTTCACAAAAAAAAAATAATAAACAGTGTTTGATAAAACAAATTACAATGTCTTTAAACCTCCACAATGTTAATGCCTTAACTATAAATAATATATAAGTTGTATATGATTGCTGCTAAAATATTCAACTTCTGTAAAATTCTTTTGACACAAATTTGCCATTTGTATCCCGAAACATATCATTTGTCAAACATAAATATAGCCCCTTTAAATTAAATACCAACATAATTACTATTTTATAATCTTTGAGGAGTCCTGTGGGCCCAAAACACACGATTGTGTCTCAAATGAAATTAATTTATTGTAGATTTTGTCTTGGAAAATATATTTATAAAATTATTAAAAAACTAACAAACGTAAGGGGTCTTCAATATAAATCGGACAGGTGAGAACATTTTGTTGTTTTTACTTAAATTTAACATTATTTAAAAATAACATGTACACATATGTGTTTAAGAAAAAAACATAATGCAAGTCTGTTCAAATAACATTTAAGCGATGATTATAATGAAAATGTTCTATAATATTAAAACTGAAAATGATTTGTAATAATATATCGTGTTTTCGTCCGAAAAATATCAATTTCCTTTTCAAGTGTATGTATTCTTAACGGAATATCCATAAAAGTTTTTTTTAGAACTCGTATGCTTAAATTGTGACAAATTCGTTCTATTTTTTTTACAAAGAATCGGTCATTTGTGAATACTTTCATAGACTTTTAACACAGATTTGCTATTAGTGACCACGAACATCCTTTTTCATCCACAAATGTAGATGTTTTTTTTATTTCGTACAAACAAATATACCATTTAATATAACATATGAGCATTTATGTGGACAAAAAAACTATTGTGCATGAAATGAATTAATTTTATAATTTTTATTTGGTTTTAGACGGAGAAAAATATATCAATATCCTTTTTCACATTAAATAATCTGTTTATGAACAAAATCTTGACTAAATTGATATGAATAAATTTTTATGTGGTTTTAGACGGAGAAAAATATATCAATATCCTTTTTCACATTGAATAATCTGTTTATGAACAAAATCTTGACTAAATTGATATGAATCAATTTTTTACGTGGTTTTAGACGGAGAAAAATATATCAATATCCTTTTTCACATTAAATAATCTGTTTATGAACAAAATCTTGACTAAATTGATATGAATAAATTTTTATGTGGTTTTAGACGGACAAAAATATATCAATATCCTTTTTCACATTGAATAATCTGTTTATGAACAAAATCTTGACTAAATTGAAATGAATCAATTTTTTATGTGGTTTTAGACGGAGAAAAATATATCAATATCCTTTTTTACATTAAATAATCTGTTTATGAACAAAATCTTGACTAAATTGATATGAATAAATTTTTATGTGGTTTAAGACGGAGAAAAATACATCAATATCCTTTTTCACATTGAATAATCTGTTTATGAACAAAATCTTGACTAAATTGATATGAATCAACTTTTATGTGGTTTTAGACGGAGAAAAATATATCAATATCCTTTTTCACATTGAATAATCTGTTTATGAACAAAATCTTGACTAAATTGATATGAATCAATTTTTTATGTGGTTTTAGACGGAGAAAAATATATCAATATCCTTTTTCACATTAAATAATCTGTTTATGAACAAAATCTTGACTAAATTGATATGAATATTTTTTTAAGCGTTATTTATAAATATATCGAACCATTTTGAAAAGTTACTTAAATAATGTTCAACAAAGTTAAAGCAAAAATCTTTGGTAAACTATGAACACTTAATTATGTACAATATTTCAAGGATGACAGTTTCCCAAAATATTTTACATTAAAAAATATTTCTCATTCAGATTATTTATATCAAAGTATTTGTTTTTATTGATTTATTGGGTTGAATTCATTGACCTCTAACATCGTAAAATTTAATTTACGAAAGTCTACCTCCAGGAGAGAAATCAATCTAAAAATACTTCACCTTCTAAAGCCCCACTATTTTATTTTTCTCTGCTAAAAGTAATCTTTGGTGAAAATTCACATTACATTTTAATAGCTGAAGCCACAAAACTTTGTGAAATTTATAAATTGATTTAAAATAGATTATAACTTAAATTTAAGCTATATACAAATGACCTGAGGCAAATAGTTCAAACCCTTGTAGGTCTGGTAAATGTCGCTCTGGGTTTAATTTATAGTTAATCAAATTATGGATCATCATAATTGTAATTATTTTTATTTATTTCTAACTTTATCATATTTATAATTGTAAACTTGAGGCTGGTGTATTAAATAAGATCAAGAAAACTTTGATGTGTGGGAGAGAAACGTGAATGTAAAAAAATACTGAAAAGTGCCGAATAAATGCTGTAGAAATGCGTGCACTGAAAATAATACACGGAGAGACAATGTACAAAATAATACAATGAAGTGACAAGAAATGAATAAATGCTGTAGAAATGCGTGCACTGAAAATAATACACGGAGAGACAATGTACAACATAATACAATGAAGTGACAAGAAATGAATAAATGCTGTAGAAATGCGTGCACTGAAAATAATACAAGGAGGGACAATGCATAACATAATACAATGAAGTGACAAGAAATGAATAAATGCTGTAGAAATGCGTGCACTGAAAATAATACACGGAGAGACAATGTATAACATAATACAATGAAGTGACAAGAAATGAATGTGAACTTAAGGTTGATGTTTCGATTTAGACGAAGAAGATTATTCTGAGATGGTTTTGGCATGTAGAACGAATGAATGTAGTAAGATTTAGAAAAAAAATTTACAGTGCAAATGTGAGTAGAAGCCGTGATAGAAGAATACCAACAGAAGCATTGTTGGATCAAGTGTATGATATTTTGAAAGATGGAAATTAAAAAGTCAGAGATATTGTCGGAACTTAACGAGAATTGTAGGGATGTAGAAGAGGCTAAAGAAAAAAACGATATCTTCTCTTTGTGTACCCCGACAGGGAAACGGCGTGTTGGTATGTATGTATGCTGACATAAACTAATTCGTTTCTCTTTTGTGCATTCATAGAAATGATAAATTTATTTCTATCACTTGCATCATTAACCTTTCGTTTCCTGTGCTAAAAAAATCCGCGCGTTTCGGTGCTGTGTATTCAATACACATGTAAAAATGAGCGATTTAAAATCGGAAAAATAAGAATATTCATAGCCAAAATTTGAAGTCAAAAGTGATAATAATTGAAATTTCATTGCTGAAAATATGAAAAAAGCATTGGTCGACGTTCACAAAACGGGCAAAGAGACCACCTCAGATGGATGCCCCAGAGCTACTGAGAACTGAGACGGGACTCGGTCTTGGACTGTTATATCTCGAAGGAAGAAACACAATTGCCAACTGAGATTCTATTTCTTGCGTTCCAATATACCGAAGTAGAGTGAGACGTAAAAAGCGTCACTTCTTCACCCATAGCAGTTTTTTAGAATGAATATACCTACGTCACACGTTTTATTGTATTGTTGAATTTATTCCCGATTTTCACAAAATATCTCTGATATGGTCGATAAGTGCTAATTATTATTGATATACGAGTATAATGCTTTCATTCAATGCGTAAATGTATAACGGAGGAATACCTAAAATCTGAACCCGGTATTTATTATATTTATAGAGATATAAATTTTTTTATTGTAGAAGCAATGTGTTACACATCACAGGGAGGGAAGGGTTAAAAACATTCGACCGGACAAGTCTCGAAAATGTTGATATTTAATTATAATAGAAAAAATAACATTCCGTAAAATGAGGTAGAAACCGCAAAAGTCATTGTCAAGGTCATGTGGAAAAGACGAATAACACAAAAGTTCCCCACGTGGCGATGCAGAATGTAATTCTCAATTTATGAAAATGGCGCGTGGAGATAGAGACATAACGAAGAGCTCTACAAGTTGTACGACGAAGCAAGGGTAACAAACAATATGAAAATTGCAAAAGATGTAATGGAGGCTGTGTTTGCTAAGAAAAAATGGCCGCTGTTAGTCATTCCTCAGGAAGTACTCCAGAAAGAGAAAATAATAATTGGGGAGTCCGCATGCTAAGACTAGAAGCCCTGGTGATATAAGCCTACAAGTTTAACTTAAAATAAAGAAAAAAGAAAAATAACTTGCTTTACTTTATATTTTTCTTTGAATCCGATTTAAAAACGCATTGTAGTTGCTTGTGATAGAAAATAAGTAAAAATTAAGATTTTTTGGGTCAAATATTGCAATAGCTTTTTTTACTAATTATTAAGTTGTTTTTTTATTGATGATATATATCTATTTACGAACAGATTTTTGCAGCCTAAGAAGATAAAGTAAATTAAAATGTAATTGCATTCTAAGTGAAAGTGAAAGTATTACAATTTTAAGTGAAATGTAATCGTTCATCAAAAATGATCAAATAATAGCCTTTTCAACACATTCCTCAAGATTTAACGAAAATCTGCAAGAATTTTTGAGATGTCATTGAATATACCCTGATGCCCTGAAGATGCTACGAATATTTCGAAACTAGTTATTATAACTTTTCAATATACCGATGAAGATGAGACTAAAGTTTCAAAAGTGTTTAAGATGGTCAATAAATTTGAAAAGAACTTTGGAGATTAGAAAAAAATCTCGAAAACTGTTCGAATAGTCAATAGAGTTATTAGTACACTCTTGCAAATGAGATCAAAATCGCGTAATTATTAAATGATGGTAAATAGACTTTTGTGTTTAAGACGAGACAGAAATCTCGAAATTATTTTGGGGGGAGATCAATAGATGTTTGAATACAATCTTTAAGATGAAATGGAAATCATGAAACTATTGGGGATGGTCTTTACACTTTTGAACGTACCCCTGAAGATCTCGAAACTAGTTATGATGGTAAAAGAAACCTTTGAATAAGTCCACTGAAGATAACACCAAAGTCTCGTAAGTATTTCAGATGATCAAAAGACTTGAATACCCTTCATAAGATGATATGAAATCTTTAAAATATCGAAATTTATGGAGATGGTTAATAAACTTGAATAATTCGGAATATCCAGAAGACGCTTGAATATAGCCTTTGAGCTGAAATTGAAATCACGAAACTATTCGAGATAGTCTTTCAAATTTTTAATATACCCCTGAAGACGAGATGGAAATTTCATAACTTGCTCTACTACGAGCACATAATATTAGGAACACATTATTCTGTAAAAAATATATTAGGTGTTAACATAAGTTGTGTCCGTTTTTTTCCAAATTTAAATACGAGCACCAAAAGTAAAACAAAATGGTAAAGGTTATACGTCATTCGAAAGAAAATGTTCTGCTCTACAAGATATTGTGTTTGCTTTTACGTTACATATCTTATTTTATTTGATTACAAGCCTTCAAAATAGAATGTCAAGTAGACGAAAGTGAGCATTTTCTACACATCCTTCTTTTCGTGTTCAATCGAGGGAATAAAGCTGTCAAAGCTGCTCGCGATATTTCCGAAGTGTACGGTGAAGATGTTATGAATTAAAGATCAGCTTGTCGATGGTTTTTGCGTTTCAAAGATGGTAATTTTGACCTGAAATACATGGAGCGTTCCGGACGATCAATGGACTTCGATGAGGACCGCTTAAACCATATTATTCATGAACCTTTGCTTGTGGCCATGTGTAGCTCGATGACGTGCGAGCAAACCAGTAGAAATTGTCGAACGTTATTTTTTGTAGTTTTCACTCAAGTCATGTGGAACCAAAGCACCGAACTTCTGGACTTTTCCCATTGATTTAAGATAGCGGTATACAGTGATGTGGCTACAATTCATCTGCTCAGTCAATTCTACGGTGGTTTGAAGGGGATCTTCATGAATAATATGGTTTAAGTGGAACTCATCGAAGTCCACTGGAGGTGTCGAAAATGCTTACTTTCGTCTACTTGACATTCTATTTTGAAAGCTTATAATCAAATAAAATAATATATGTAACGTAAAAGCAAATACAATATCTTGTAGAGCAGAACATTTTCTTTCGACTGACGTATAACCTTTACCGTTTTTTTTTACTTTTGGTGCTCATTTGTAAATTGGAAAAAAACGGACACAACTTATGTTAACACCCAATATTTATCGAGTACTAAGAAGGTTTAAAAAAAATTGAAAAATGTATGAAAACTACGCCACTGAAGAAACATATCATCCATATAAAGTGAATTTAAAAATCAAATGTAAGGCTTTTAACCTTATTGAAAATCTGTTTTCTACATCTTGCTTCAGACGTCTTTCAATAGACTTTCAATAGACAATTTTAGATTTCTTGTTCAGATTTTTTTTAAATTGGATTTTTTCAAGCACTCCTTGTATTCAATTAAGAATTTCAACTCACGAATTCAATTCGGGAATTCTTTGGAAATCATTGTATCATTTTTATATTACACGTGTTTCATCGCAGAATGAAACTTTTGATTAGTCGAATATTTCTATAAGATACAGGATTTGACTAAAAATAAACTAATATTATCTTTTTTTATTTATCTAGTCATGACACGTTTTTATAAAAAAATCATCGCAATGAAAACGATATTAAATCTACTGGGCATACTTAATTTCAATTCAAAGCAGAATCAATTTTATATTTATACAAAATTTTATAATATACCTTTTAGGACTGGCGAAGGAGACACATCTTCACATATTTCTATCCACGCATATATATTTTCCATAGCCCACATCCATACATCTCGTCATATATGCTTATCTGTTTCTCAAACTTCCCAACTTTTTTAAAATAAAAAAAAAATTGAATTTGAGGTGAATGATTGTTTGGTAAACGCTTGACTTTAGATTGAAATTTCAGTTTTTCTAGCCCCGCGCTTTGCATTGTACTGTATTATATTTTTGCTGTATACAGTTGGGAAAGATTACCATATGGTAATAACCTGGCGGGCTTATTACCATGTAGCAATCTCTCCCAACCAACTAGAAAGATGTTCGAGAGGTTTTGAGTGAAAACCAGACTGGAATTCTTTTAAAAAAATCGGGTTCCAGCGATATTAGAACCTCTAACCTCGGGCTTGGGAGATAGGCGTCTTACCAACTAGGTCACGGAGGTTGTCTGTTACTTTCGTGAAATGACAACCATTTTTCCATTTAGTATTTGAGGGAATACGGATATCTATAACTTGAGAATTAAATGGTCTTCTAATTCCCTTTCCCTTCTTATTTTCACAAGCCCTTTAAGTTCTTTTTATATACGAGTACATCACGGTTTCATTAACTGTCAGGACCTGGGGCCCTTGCTTGGGTACGGTCGACCAATTAGTTTATTACAGTTATAAATAACCATTAAAAATATCGAACCCACGCAGTCAAAAGGAGAACTTGCGTCATTTTCGAGAAGGATTGCTTCCTTTTGTATCAAACTTAACTGCCTCAAGTGGCCGGCTTTCTCTTCTCTTTTCTATAGAAATACACGACACTTTATGAGGATCGGTAATTGGTGTTCCGTCTTACGATCTGATTTACTGCAGTCATAGATCTATTGAATCAAAGAAATAGCAACAGGGTCAAAAAAATTCTCTTCCCCTTTTTCTAAAGGAATACGTCGCGCTTAATTTATTGCAGTCATAGATAAATTAAAACAACGCCTGGGAAGAAATAAAAAACTTCACTCGAGATATATTTCAAAAGAAGGGTGCACTATTGTCTCTTAAGCAATAAGTATCGCCTTTAAGGTTACCGGATGCTATACAAAAAGATTTTCGACTTTATGACGCTGTTATAGTTTAAATAAACTATTCATTGCCGAAGTAACAACGACGGGCGGGTGGAAAGATTTATTGTTATTTCAACGGTCACGAAGAACTTTCTATAGAGCTCCAATATGGCGGGGGTTAGCGAGATCCCTAAAATTCAGGGGGCGCGATCTTCCCAGCCCCATTCTCGCCACGAAGTTGTCAAGCCATCATCTATTCGTCTTAACGTCGTTCGCGAACTCAAAGAGCTTGTCACATATTTGATTGTTCGTTTTTATTTTTGATACAATTTGTTCGGTAAATCCTGGATAATCTGCAAACGGGGATCTTGTTTCACCTCCGTCTTTGATTGATCAGATTGTGGACTGTTGTCCAAACGACGATCTCGAGGTAGACGTACAACTCATTCTCGGGTCAAAGCTAACTGATTCTATCAGCAATATCGAGTGCGCGCAAGATTCTGGAGTCTACAGGACCGGACCGAGTCGTGTGACTGTATTACGGCACGAATTGACGGTCACCAACCATACTGTGGGGATTTCTTCACATCAACGGCCCTGTAGTAACAGTATAAGGTCAGAGGGCCATATACGAGTCGACCTGGTCTTACACTTGAAGCGGATCTGGGATAATACATTGTGTCTTGTATTGGAGTAAGATGAACCTTATTTATCCTCTTTTGCTTGTCATTTTATGGTGATATTTGAGTAATCTAGAGATTGGCGATATCTAATCTTTGAGAATTGGCACAATTCCGCAACGGACTGTTGCGAGATTACCCCTGATAATAAATTACTTCGACTGCCTGTCCATCTGAAAGGCTAGCGGAGTATCAGAGAGTAATCTGCCCATTTGATTTTCCTGACGGAGTATCAGCTCGTCAGGATTGAATATATAACCAATTAACAGCAAATATGTGTTTCATTATGTATTTATACCTACCCAAGCCCTGACGACTGCCTACCTCTTCCCACGACATCTTGAGATCTTATTGAGCCTTGTTTTACCTATACTGAGCTACCGGAGTAAGAGTCATACATTGTAACATCCAGACTTTAGTAATCCAACGGAATTAATTAAATAAAGGGTTAAAAGTTTGAAATAACCTCAGCCAAATATTCCTTTTACATATACCACCAACTTCCAAAAGTTTCCGGCCCACACAAATTAAAGCTTGTAAGGTGATATACATACAACGGTAACGCAAACCACATGGTCTGGCGATGTAACAGTTAAAATTTAATACATTTACCCTCAGTAGCATTTCAACAAGAGCCAATATAAGACGCATTGTTTCGTTTTATTCGGAATTTTTAAAAATTCATCGTATAGTTATCAAGTTTCCTTTAAAAAAGGGAAAAACTGCGACAGAAATTAAACGACGTTTAAATTTTCTCTACGGAGTATCTTCTTTGTCATTATCCATAGTGAAAGATTAGGCTAAACAGTTTCACTTAGGAAGATAATCGATTTGATTATTTATCTGCTTAAGTGAAACCATTTAGCCTGAAGGTAATCCTCGTCAAGGTAGACCAACAGAAATAGTTGCTTTAATACAAGATCAAGTGTTACGAAATAGAAGCTTATATTTAAAAGAAATATCAGCAAGGTGAAAGATCTAAGCTAAAGTGGTTCAAACTCTGCAAGATTATCTTGCCATGAATAAGGTGAGTGCAAGATTAGTATAAAAGCAACAACGTGTTGAATGTTCCAATGAATTTTTAATGTTCAGCGGAGTGTAAGAAAAATACATAATTGAGTCAATCGCCACGGGGGATGAAACTATGGTATTGTACCATGATCCTTTCTGCAAAAGAGACTTGATGATGGACTGGCGCCGTTTGGGATCCCTACAGTCCAAAAAGGTCATGGTGATACAATCCCAAAAAAATATTTAAACTAGCAAATTATGGGATCGCCAAAAAAATCTATGAATCGACTTCAAAGAAGGAAACACTACAAAAAATAATCAAATGTGGCGAACCAGTGTTACACTACCTCAGTATTCCACCATTTTGAGAATAAAATTACGGAATTTTTTTCAGTGGTATCTAAAAAAATAATTCAACTTTTTCTAAATTAATGCTTGTATGGTCTTGGACTTACAGAGTGACTAAATATTTTTAATTCTATAACCATTTTTATATCCACATGCTGAAACTTTTAGATAAGGTCACGAAATACTTCAAAAAATTCTAGTGTTGATCGCAATGGATGAGAGCTATATTTGTTTCCAATTTTAGTGATCGTGAGTGGGTGTTGGAGGGTTAAAAAAATATTTTAACAAATCTTCATCATAATTATTTTTGCCTTTAATTAGTATTTCACTACTGAACAAAATAATTCCGCGACCTCCTCAAAATTGTCGACTTCCGTTGCCTGGTTGATAAGATGCCTTTCATCCAACTCGTCTTTCATCCAAGTTTTAGACTCGATTTCTGTTGCTAGTCAGATAAAAAAAAAAAAGTTCCAGTCTGATGTTTCCCTCCGGTTTGTTTATCTTTCTGGCTGATTGGAAGAGATTTTTGCAAGGCAACAAGTATTCAACTAAAGAGTATACAAGAACCACTGGATGAGTCTGTATATCTGCCTTCTTCATTCTCTTTTAATGTTTTCGAGATTAAATAACGTCTTCGACCTTTTTATCCGTTTCGTGTTACATTGGATTATGTCTACAAAACTCATTTCCGAGATATTAAATGTTGTACATATAAAATCTTAAAATTCTGATACTTTTTATGTCATTTTTTTTCAATAATTTTGATGAATTATATTAAGCGAAACTTGTTATCATCAACCCTACAACCTATGGAATGGGTTTTGGCTACCTGCAGGGTTCTATATCACTTATCTCTCTCAGCAGCATCCTCTTCCAATTGGTTATACTCAATGTGTGATATGTCACTGTAACACCGTCCAGCCATCTCAGCTTTGATCTTCATATTCTCCTTCGCCTCATCGAATTGTTGAACAAGCCTTTTGTTGTTGGTTTAGCTTTCTAAATACGGTCAAGCCAGCGCAGTCTCGCAACTTTTATATTTTTTACCACCCTAGCTTCACCATCACAATTAATACAGGTTTTTTCTCTCCAAGGCAAAGAAATCTTTCATCCCATTTGGTAAGCAAGTATTCAGGTCTTCAATACGTCAGTTAGCGCAGGTTTCCGAAGTATTTTGTTAAGTTGACTTTTAATGTTTATGAAGAGTAGGTTAGACATAAGGAAAAAGGTAAACCAATCAGGTTTATTTGTGAACAAATTATATTATTCCGTTTGTTGTTCAGTTCAGTCTTACATGGACACATCAGTTTAAGTATAGTTTTGTTGCATACGAAATTTACTGTGAAAGTGTTGGCAACTTACTGGGCAGTTTTAACTCCGAGCCTTAAGTCGCTTTATAGTATATTTTCTGCACTAATAGTTATTTTCTTTCTCCTGTGATCTAGGATCTTAAGTCCGTCGTCGTTACTAATATTTTTATGCTCTAGTGTCTTGCCGCCGGAGAAGGAACTCCTTTGGGTAATTCCGTCTCCGTCACTACGTGAGATATAGTTCATACAAAAAAAAAGTCGTCCTCTTTAACAGTGTGGGTGGTGGTGGGATCGATTTACTTCGTCACTACGTGAGATATATAATAGTTCACACAAAAAAGTCGTCCCCTATAACAGTGGGGGGGGGGGGGGGGGGAGGAGGATAGATTTACTTCGTCACTACGTGAGATATAGTTCATACAAAAAAAAGTCGTCCCCTGTAACAGTGTGGGTGGTGGTGGGATCGATTTATTTCGTTTTTTGTTCGTTATCGTAAATTTCAAAATGCATCTCTTTATGCTTCTTCTTGAAGTTGTTGAAGGTTTAGTCAATTTTAAGACGACTGTGTTCAAGTTTTTATTTATCTGAGAGAACTGAGACACTATGCAAAATATAAAATAACTTTTCATCATCGCAAATAAGGAGATTTACTTTGAAAAATAATGCGTTTCATTGGAACAAAAGGACCACCACCAATGTATTTATTTAATATTGTAGTCAACTTTCAAACAAAATAAGAACATTTTCTATAACCTTTGCTTTATTGTATAGATATTACGTTTTTGTTGTAAACCTGGCGGATCTGTTGCCATGTGACAATCTCTTCTGACAAGAAAGATATTCAAGAGGTCTGAAAAAAAAGGCAAACGGAGACCAGTTTTTGAAATGTGAGTACCACTAGGAAAAGATCCTGCTACCCCCAAGTAGTAAGACAGGCATATTATCAACTAGGTCAAAGAAGTTATCTTATCAACTAGGTTAAACACACGTATTTTGCATATATAACATGACAAACAAATCCCTGTCGGGGTAGGCAGAAAGGACATACGTGTAAGTCTAGACTTTTCTATCTCGACACACATATTTCGCCTCTTATACATCCATACACCTTTTCATACAACTCCTACGATTTCTCTAACCTTTTTACGCTTTCGTCTTTCAAAATACCATTCACTTGATTCAACCATGTTTTACGTGATCTTTCTTTACCACGCCTTCCATTTATATGTGCAATATATATCCGTTTTTTTAGTTTTTCCTTAGTTTCACCTCATTCATTCCGTATTTTGTTAGATACAATTTGACCCCCTGTATTCTTCTTAGTGCACGCATTTCAACAGAATTTATTTGGTAGGTTCGAGTATAAATGTTTAATGTTCTCATTGACGTTGCTTCCTATCGCTACACGTTGTTAGATATATGTCATAACTCTTCCGTCATCTGAGAAATAACTACCCAAATAACAGAATTTCTCAAATTGCTCTAATCTTTCCTTGTTCACACATATATTGCATTAACTTTTCGCACACGGAATGACCTTATTCAATATTTTTTCCGATTTTGATATAATAACAATAATAATAAAAATAATATCATCTGTGCATCTGACAATGTGTCCCGCCCAGTTCCACTTCTGAATGGCGACTCTTTCGGTGACATCAGCTACTTTGGTCTGCTGCCTTATCCATTCATTGGTTCTCCTATCCCTCAGAGAGATATTTAACATTCTTCTCTCCATGGCCCTCTGCGTCACCATGAGCTTGTGCGTAATCTGTTTATTCAGCACCGATATTTCCAGCCCATATGTTAGCACAGAAAGGACACAGGAGTCGAATACGGATTTTTTAAGATGTCTTGCGTATTTTGGAGATTTTAGAATAAAGGACAGCTTTTCAAATGCAGCTCAGGCTTGGCCTCGTCTTCTCTCAATTTCAGCATCTTGATTCTCCTTACCCAGTCTTGTTGTATGTCCCAGATATACATAAGAAGAAACCTTCTCTATTGTCTTTCCCTTGACTGTGAATGGTGTTGTCTGACCTGTGTTGCTCACGATCTTTGTTTTGCTGTAATTTATTTTCTGACCCACTTGTGATGAAGCCCTACTAATGTCATTGAGCATTTCAGCAATGCCATTTTGCCTAACCCCTCTATGTATTTTGACTTTTTCAGACATTTTTTGAAGCTGTATAGTGAAAGTAGCATTTCCATAAATGTGTTTAAGAACAACAATTTTCAAGGCCTTCGAATACAGCCCAATGTTCTATTGTATTAAACGCTTTTTCGAAATCTATAAATGCGAGTGTTAATGGGATGTTGTATTCGCTATGCTTTTGAATAACATTCTTTAGCGTTTGGAGATGGTCGTTTGTACTATATCCTTTTCTAAATCCTGCTTGTTCTCGTGGTTAATATGAATCTAATTTACTAGAGAGTCTATTTGTAAGGATTTTAGTGAAAAGTTTATAGATTTGTGATAGTAAGCTAATCGGTCTGTAATTCTCCAGTCTCTTGTGGTCACTTTTTTTACATAGGAGAACAATATTAGCATTATTCCAGCTCTCCGGTATTTTTTCTTCTTCCAGACACTTATTAAAAAGACATACAACACGTCTCTGCAAAGGTTCTCTTCCCGGTTTTATTGCTTCGATGGATATACCACCATTGCCTGGAGCTTTTCTGTTTTTCATTTTATTTAGGGCATGCTGCAACTCTTCTAGTGTGATTTCAGGGACATCTTCTGAGCCCACATTCATAATTCTGGGACGAAGAGCTGCTTGGCTTTCTCCGGAGATTTGCGAGGAATATAGTCTGTGATAAAATAGTTCAGCAGTTTTTAAAACTTCTGCCATGTTGTTTGTCCCCGAGCCATCTTCTCTGTAATTTATCTAATGCCGTTGAGAGAGTAAATTATCCTCATAGCTTTTACAGCTTAAATAACAGTAACATTGGATGTCTTCAAATGGAGACTTTATTGGGGTTTTATTTTTAAATTAAATAATCCATTTCTCGGTGAATAAGGAGAGATTCAAAATATCCTTAAAAGTTCTGTAGTATAATTGAGGTGCTTTGAAGGGAAGTATGATTATTTTTAATTTTTATTATTAAGATTTTACGATTTTATATAAATATTTTTTTTTCTTGCAGTATGCATTTTGTTTAATATTAGGGTTGAACCGTTATCATATCTGTAATACTATAAATATTGTGTACGATTTCGCATATTTTTCAATATTTTGCTAACATATTTTCGTTGTTTTTACATTTCATTGTATCTATCTTCGTAAAAATCGAGGACAGTACTCTTGTTATGTATGGACAATTTTATTGACAAAGGCAAAACAAAAACGTAGAAAATCACTGCGAACTTTCGAGATATATATTTTTCGGTTCAATATAGCTTCAGTAAACGATGACCATCGGTTCTTCCGTTTGCTTTGTTCATGTCACTACCTTTATTGTATGCTATAAAGCAAACAAAAGCACAACTGTCCTTTTCTTATATGTGAATTTTTATTAAACAATTCCAAAAGTCTTCTTTAAAGTAATTTGATTTTTAACATATGTTATTGTACTTTTCAAACAAAATAAAACTTTTAATATGATTGATAATAGTTAAGTTCAAAGCAAACTGCGACTGTTTCAACATATATATATTGTTTATGAAAGCAAAATTCGGAAACGAAAGTATTTGTTGGAACCTTCATAATGAAATTTTGTTAGATTCTTAATCCAGTGTAGAAATAGGTTTGACATATATTTGGGATCTGACCATTTAGGTGTGAAAGTTTAAAAATATAAATAAATGTTACTAATGCTTTATAGGGTTTATTACTAAAACGAACTATGAAATTCATAGTACGAGTATATAGAGAGAGTTTTTTTTAATAGGCAATCCACCCAAACTAGGATGATTCGTGTCACCAAATTATATGAGCTAGTTAATATAATGAATCAAAATTAAAAAAAATGACGATTCCAGATAATTCAAAGTTTCAACTGATAAGGCTTTAAAAATTTAACAATCGATCTATAAATGGAAAAGTTCCTCGAAGAAAGAAGAAAGGCAACATTCATTGGACGCGGTAAAGATATGGTTTTCGATAAATCAAATCTGTCTCGCAAAAGACAACCGAAAAATGCATGGTACATAGTTTCATCATCCAGACCACACTCGCAGCCGGTATTATCCACAATATCCATTCTGTAAAGGTGATTAGCCACCGCATAGTGGCTCACCCGCAAACGACACATGACAGACACTTCGTATTATATTAAAACATATAGAAAGAGGTTATGGGTGTTAGATTAAGATTTTGGAGCGTTCTCTTGATTCAAACTCCCTTTGTAGCTTGACTGAGTTTTTAGTTTTGTTCAGAGCCCAGAGGTGGAAGCAATTATTAAATAAAGTAGGAATAAAATGTTCGCACCCAAATTCATCAGAATTTTTAGATCAAATTTTAGAATGAATTTAATGAAATTTGGGCCTTGTCACAGTCACTGGGCAAGAAGGCAGGAATCATAACGACAAATACCTTTATTAGGCATATTTACTGAAATATTTTTAAGGTTCTCAGGGTCCATTCAAAGACAGGGGCACTTGAGGTAACAAACACTGTGAGCAATAAATTACTATCCCAGATTTGAAGACAACTTAAACACAGTTGTAGGGACCACCTAGGTCTAATTGATTGCGCGTTTGATTCCCGACGTTACCCATTAAAAAAAAATACTTATTTGGTTTTCATTAAAGACGTCCTTAAAAATATCTTTCTGGTTGGTTGGAAGAGATTTACACATGCCCATAAGCCCACCAGTTTGAAATGTATACAATGAAATTCATGATAATCATCACCATCATACTATGTCCCTTTAGGGATATGATAGAGATAACATATGTCTATTTTTTTCTTATCCTATCACACATCTTTCGTTTCTGCCACATTCATGCACCTTATCATGCATACTCGTCTAACATAAAGGTTTTCACTTTTCCCTACTTTCATATTGCTAAGTTTTACTTAGCCTTTCATTCTTTCGTCATTCATTCTTCCTACGTAGTCGAACTATCTCAATGTTTTTTTCTTCAACTTAATCATTGCATCTTCTTTTTATCTGTATTGTTTTTTTGTTATACATTGTTTTTCTACATATTCTACGCATCACAGACATGACGAATAATATGTTAAATTTAAGAAAATAATCAGGGGCTGCGGAATGTTAAAAATGTCTGAATAATAAAATATTACTCTTGAAAACCCCGGATAATGTTGGGTACCCCTGCTAGCACCTCAACATTTATAAACTATTTGGTTTTCGCAACACTAAGTCAAATTGGAAATTCAAGTTTTGCAACTTTGTTCACATTGGAAAATTTCAACTTTAACATAAAATTCATGTTTTTTTGTTCTGTTTCGAAAAGCGATTTTTTTAATTCTAGAGAAATGAAAGGAAAATATTTGAGTTGGAGCAAAGTTGGGAACTCTACGGTAAAACAAAAAGTTTATTGAAATTCATAAAGAGTGAAATAACCATGCAAACTTTTTTAAACTCCACGTCTTATAAATCACCTTGTCCTGTATATCTATACATCTCTTACTTTTTTTTTCAAAATTTTATTCAATACTTTTCTCGTTGTTCCTTTACTAAGCAAATTTTGTTTAATGTCTTTCCTTGTTCTGCGTTCTTCTTTTTTACGTCATGTTTTACTGTCCATGCAGTGAGACTATGGAAACAGTTAGGAACTAAATGTGTCCTGTTTCCGCCATTGACATGTTTTAAAAAGCGATTTAAAAAAATATTAATTTCAAGTAAACAATGTTTCGTGTTTTATTCTCGATTATTCTTTCCTTTCCAACATCCCTTTACCTTTTCTTTTCATGGAGACGATATTTATTGATATTGTTGTTATTTGTATTTATTTCTTAATTTACTTTTATCTGGTTGATTGGGAGAGATCGTCATGTGAAAATAAGATTTTTTATATAAATAAGTAATACCACTCACCTTCCCGTTGTAGGTTTGTTTAGTTGATTTTTCTTCTACGGGTTACTCTTAATACACGGGTTAACCGTGTTCACAACACGTCGCTATATTTTTTATCGTTAACTGAAAATAAAAGTTATTTAATCAGAAAAGTGAATGAAACATACAACATTTTACCATGATATTATGATACGTGGGCAACTAATACAAATTTTATCATGATATTATGATACGTGGGCAACTAATAAAATTTTACCATGATATTATGATATTTATATTTATATTTATTTATTTTTAACCTGGCGAGTTTATTGCCATGTGGCAATCTCTTCCAACCAACCAGAAAGATGTTTTTATAGGCCCTAAGTGTTAACCAGACTAGAATCCTATTTAAAAAAATCTGGGTTCCAGCGGGGATCGAACCCGCAACCTCCGGATCGGCAGACAAGTGTCTTACCACCAGGCCACGGAGGTCGTCTGATACGTGGGTAACTAATACAATTTTACCATGATATTATGATACGTGGATAACTAATACAATTTTACCATGATATTATGATACGTGGGCAACTAATAACATTTTACCATGATATTATGATACGTGGGCAACTAATATAATTTTACATGATATTATGATACGTGGGCAACTAATAAAATTTTACCATGATATTATGATAATTATGTCAACTATGATATTATGACAACTAATAAATTTTTTACCATTTTATTATGATTCGTGGGCAACTAATAAATTTTTTACCATTTTATTATAATACGTGAGCCACTAATAAAAAAAAAGAATAATATCTCAATGAAATAACTGTAGATGTCACGTAACAGTTGCACTGAGGTATAAAATTAATTTTTGTTTTCCCAATCTGGCTCTATTATCACTAGTTTTTCCGTGAGAGTGTGTACACCTGTTTTCTTATTTATGTATTGGTTGGTGTTTCAATTGAATTGTAGAATAAGTATCGGTTGAGTTATTTAATGTACAGTACACGGCGGTAAGTAATACATGTCGGGCTTAAGAAAGAGTAATCGGCTAAGTTCGGCTTTGTAGAGCGTCGTCTCTGTCATTCATACAGGTGTTCCGTCGCGATTTATTAGTCGTTGTCAAGCGTTCTAGAGACAGAGACGACGCTCTACAAAGCCGAAGATAGTCGATTATGGCCGACAGTCTCTTTCTTAATCCCGATGTGTATTACTTACCGCCGGCTACTGTAGTTGTACAATCATTTTGCCTTTTGATAAGTTTATGTGACCTTTTATTGAGAAAAATATTTGACCTAATACTTGTATTCTATCAATCTTTTTTTTTGACCCTTAATATATTTTATATTTATTTACTTTGATTCTCCATACCTTTATACATATAACATATATACATCATATATGAAAAAAAAACAAGATATATAGAAACAAGTAATTTCAAATTGCCATTTTCAAATGATATGGAACCGTAGCCTGTATTTTACCAGATACATTTGCACATGAAAAAATATCATAGATTAATTACTTAGTAATTTAGTTAGTCAAACATTGTTTATTACGCTTTATGTAACGGTAATAAACAATGTTTGTTATAACCCTACCGGTTTCAAGGTTTCCACCTCATCATCAGCGGAGTACAAAAGTCTTGTTTGTGCTCCCCAGTGTTAATGCCTGAACTATAAATAATATAATAAATGTTGTTTATAGTTAAGGCATTAACATTGTGGAGGTTTAAAGACATTGTAATTTATTTTTATCAAACACTGTTTATTCCACTTTTTTGTGACGGCATAACCCTACCGGTTTCAAGGTTTTCAGCTCATCTTCAGGGGAGCGCAAACAAGACTGATGATTGTTTCTATTTCTTATCCCGAGGCTCTCTTCAATGTAGCGAGGATTAATGCAATAAAAAAACATTTAATTGATAAATATTCGAATATATGATAGACTTCCCAAAAAATGAAAGCTTTGATAAAAATTAAAAGATATTTTTATCAGGTGTTGATTATAATTGAATTCCTTTGTCAAAAACTATCATTAAGTTGATAAGTTGTGAGACCCTTTTACGAGTATGTAACACGTGAGTTGTACTCTTTGCGCACTGTATCGATTCAAAGAATTTAACAACTCATGCGAAAATCATATGCATACACTTATCAAAAAAAATTATGATATCGGAAACCCTGAGAAAGTGTGTTAGATTTTTTATAACGATAATATCATCTTTTTGATATAAAAATTAAAGTAAAATAATAATTCATGATAAATATTGACATGTAAACAGTGTTACACAATAGAAAAAAAAACAGAACAAAAAGAGCCCATAATACGAAAGAAAACCCATATTATGAATGAATTCAATTCATCCCAACAGAAACATATTTTTTAGTTCTTCTTGAAAGTGGTTTTATTCACGAAAGTCCACGCAGTACCCATTTTTTTTTATTTTTTTTAATAAACAGTTATATATGGTACAAATATATATCAAGGCTTCACCTACTATATATACCATATATACATATTTATTACTTTACTAATCTTATTTATATATTATAATTTATGGACTTACTTAATCTTATTTGACCATTTTATCTTATCATGAAGGATTTATTCAAATATTTTATTGTGACAAAGTTGTAACAATTTGTCATATTCATCATTTTTACATATGAATGGTTGAATTAAAATAGGCACTCAGTACCAAAAAAAAAACAAAAAAAACTAAGTATGCAGTTTCGTTCTATATGTCATATATAATGAAACTGCATACTTAGTTTTTGTTTTTGGTACTTAGTGTCTATTTTAATTCAACCATTCATATTTTCAAAGTATCCTATTAGTTTTAGTTTGGCTCTTATCAGATTATAAGACGATTTGTTTGATACTTAATTTAAGTCCGTGGTAAGACACTTGTCTGCCGATCCGGAGGTTGCGGTTCGATCCCCGCTGGAACCCAAATTTTATTAAATATGATTCCAGTCTGGTTAACACTTAGGGTATATACATTTTTTTTTAGTTGGTTGGATGAGATTGCCACATGGCAATAAACTCGCCAGGTTAAAAAAAAAAGTATCGTCTCAGCCAATACCTTTATATCCTTACACTTAATTTATGTGTGTATGTACATATTTATTTGGCAATATTTTAAATATCTCAATAAAAGTAGCTACAAATTTTGAGCTAGAGCGCCATTGAGGAGAGTTCACTGTCTCAATGGCGCTTTATTAATGAATATTTTATCATTAAAGAAGCATCGATTCGTAACATGGGTTATATCACCCCCTCGGGTTTTTTTTCAATTTAAAGGGGGTTTTAGTGTGTAGAATTATTACAGGGGTAGTAGAACCTTCAAAGAGCTCATTGTGGTGTTAATTAAATATTAAAGTAATAATAGGAATCTAATCCTTACTTCGTAGATCATAAGTTTCGTACTTTTTTTAAAAAAAAATTAAAATTAGATTTTATGGCATAATTTGTTTTTCTGTTACAGCTATGCCATTGTATATTTATGAAACAAAAAAAAGTTTATGGTTTCATTACATAACAATTAAACCAAAATGTGTGTATAATGGAAAACATTTTTTTAACTCTTTCCGAGAACTAATTACAAGAACTAAAAAGACTTAATGTTAGCGGAATTTTTACCTTCTCCAAGTTGCAAGAACTGAAAATATTTAACGACAGATGAAATTTTTCGCTCTCCGTGCTGCAAGGATAACAGCTATTTAATGCTAGGGAACTTTTTCCTTCTTAATGTTTCCATGACTAAAAATATAATATTTAATGTTAGGGGGACATTTCTTCATGTTAAAAGAACTGAAAATATTCAATGTTTTTCAAGGGAATTTTACCTCATTCACGTTGCAAGAACTGAAAATATTTAAGGTTATTTATTATATTAGGAGAACTTTTATCTTCCATACTTATTCTTGAGTTATTGTGAAAAATTTGTTGCTTTAAATTTTAAGTAATTTATTTGGAATGAACAAAGTAAATTTAATTATATTTGTATTGTAAAACTATGAAGGTCCTCAAATGTTATTAAAATAGAGTTTTAAACATTTAAGGGACGATGATAGAAAGAAAAAAGCCAGGTAGAGAGATCAGAAATGAAGATATTATGCTATTCATAGAGAAGTCAAATGAAATTGTAACCTCAAAAATAAATTACGTTTGGCATATTTTGGACATGTCGTGCGTCAAACAAATAAAATTTCCTTCATGTAGTGACGATCTCGGCTTTAGTAGAATGTTTAAATTCCAATGTTGAAAGTTTTGTGCACCATTCCCAATGGAACCCAAAAAAACTTTAATTTGGTTTTCTGTTTGTTTGGGAAGTTTTATACAAAAAAATCCTTCTAAGAAAAACCCAGTACGAAGAGTTTCACGAAGTAAAAGAACGCTATGGCTGGAAAACTTAAGAAGTTCGCTAAAGTAAAAGTTGCAATGTGATCGCCAATATCCAGTTACAAACAATACACAGAAAATGGGAAGAAACATATACGAAAAAAAATTCAATAAAAGTCACTCACTTTAAGAAAAAAAAGCTTTCTTAAAGTGAGTGCTAAAATATTTTAGCGACTGTTTTCAAATAGCTTAAAATGTTTACCCGAGTTCTTGCCGTTTTGAGTCTTAAATGGTTACTGACGTTAGAAGGCGTTTTAGTATTTATCTTCAGGGTGGTGTAAACATTATTCGGTAATGCTTTTTGACATCGTCTTGAGGATAAAAGCTGCTTTCGAAATATGATTCAATTTTAGTCAATTTAACACGGCAACAACTCTGTAAAATATTTTAAACAGGCGGAAGTTTGTAAGAACACAAGATAAATGTTATGAATATAAAACATGTATAAAAAAATCGAAAACGAATATATAATTTATATTTTAAAACATTATGATATTTAAGGTGCCCGTCAGTTTCTCGAATAATTATTACGCGTTATTGTAAGAAAGTTATTCATGTTCGTATTCATTAATCAATAATTACATCAAACCATTTTCTTTTGTTCCTCTTCAAAAGTGTGTGGAAATTCACACGTGTGGAAATTTCCAGTGCCATGTGCGGTGGTATAAAATGTTTATCTAAAGTTGACAGCATCATAATCGTAGATAGCTTGAAAAATAAAAAGGAGATGTTTTTTGTGATGGTGTATTTAAAATATTTTTTTTAAATTAAATCTCTACAACCTATTGAGTTTGACATGTATTTTATGTTGATTGCTATGACAACCTACCTAATTTTAATTCTTGCTCTGTCAAACATTGATGAGTTATTATTATTTATGAAATAAATGTGGTCGAATTTACATTACCACGGAATATGTGAAATGAGTGTAGTAAAATTTATTTTATCACGGAATGTGTGAAATAAGTCTAGTCGAATTTATGAAATAAGTTAATCAAATTTACATTACCACGGAATATATAAAATTAGAGTAGCAACATTTATTTTAGCACGGAATGTATGAAATAAGAGTAGTCGAATTCATATTACCACGGAAAATATGAAATAAGTGCAGTCGAATTTATATTCATAGAGAATGTATGAAATAAGTGTAGTAGAATATATATTTCCACGGAATTTATGAAATAAGTGTAGTCGAATTCACATTACCACGAAAAATGTGAAATAAGCGCAGTCGAATTTACATTAATATAGAATGTATTTTTATTTTATTTATTATAACACATGACAAGAAATATACACAATTTGCGAAAAAACAACAGGTAATTTGATTTGGACATACAATTTTAATGGATATTGTCAGGACTTGGGTACGGTCGAGCAATTAGTTTGTTGCAGTTAAAAATAACCATTAAAAATAGTGAACCGGGGGAATCAAAACAAAGGAGAAGAGCTTCCATTGTAACATGTCTCAGTGTCAGATTTCTCTTCCCTTTCTTTCAAAAGAATGCAGAACGTTTGTCTTTGTAAAGATCCGTAATTGGTGTTCCGTCTTACGATCTGATTTATTGCAGTCACAGATAACTATTGTTACTAAGAAAAAATAAAACTTTGCGCAAGATATATTTCAGAGGGTGAATGCGCTTTTATGACCGCGATTGTTAGGCGAGAAAAAAAGGGTCAAAAATTTCTCTTCTGCTTTTCTAAAGAAATACGTCGCGCTTAATTTATTGCGGACATAGTTAAATATTGAATCAACGGCTGAAAAGACATAAAAACACTTCACTCGAGATACATTTCAAAAGAAGTAACTATTGTCCCTTAAGCAATTTAAGTGTCGCCTTTAGGGTTACCGGATGTTATACAAAAAGGATTCTCGACTTAATTACGCTGTAATAAACTATTCATTGCCAAAATAACGTTCGGCCGGACGAAAAGATTTATGATTTTTTTTTAACGGTCGCGAGGAACTTTCTATAGAGTTCCAATATGGCGGAGCTTGGCTGAGATCCCTTAAATTAAGGGACCGCGATCTTCCCACATTCATTCTCGCCACGAAGTTGTCAAGTCAACATCATTTTCGTCTTAACGCTGTTCGCGAACTTGAACAAGCTTTTCTCACATTTGATTGTTCATTCTTATTTGATACAATTTGTCCGGTAAATTCTGGATAATCTACAAACGGGGATCTTGTTTCACCTCAGTCTTTTGATTGAGCAGATTCTGTCCGGTAAATTCTGGATAATCTACAAACGGGGATCTTGTTTCACCTCAGTCTTTTGATTGAGCAGATTCTGGACTGTTGTCCAAACGACGATCTCGAGTTAGGCGTACAACTCATTCGCGGGTCAAAGTTATCTGATTCTACCAGCAATATCGAGTGCGCGCCAGATTCTGGAGCCTTCCAGACCGGACCGAGTCGTGTGGGTGTATTACGGCACGAATTGGCGGTCGCCAACCACTGAGGGAATTTCTTCACATCAGCGGCCCTGTAGTAACAGTATAAGGTCAGAGGGCCATATACGAGTCGACCTGGTCATACACTTGAAGCGGATCTGGGATAATACATTGTGTCTTGTATTGGAGTAAGATCAACCTTATTTATCCTCTTTTGCTTGTCATTTTATGGTGATTTTTGAGTAAATCTAGAGATTGGCGATATCAATCTTTGAGAATTGGCACAATTCCGCAACGGACTGTTGTGAGATTACCCCTGATAATAAATTGCTACTAGAATAATTTTTGCATTTCTGTATTGTATACTGTGTATTTGAATTTTATGTTTTTTTTTCTTTTTTTTTCCTTTTTTTGATACTCGAATATCTTGTGCATTACTTTATTGTATACTGTGTATTTGAATTTTATGTTTTCTTCTTTCTTTTCTTCCTTTTTTGATATTCGAAATTTTTGTGCATTAACTGCGTATAACTCGGTAAAGAATTGAAAGCGATTCAGGACCGTTCAAACGACAAAGCATAGGCTTGTACTTCAGTCAAATCGGTCGGGCGGAAATTGATTCGAGTACCGTTTGTTTGGCGGTCATTTTGTGTATGAGTTGAGGATTTTATTTAATAATTAAATAAAATATAATAACCAACCAATAACGTGCGGCTGATAAAAGCTGTGCGAGTGTAGGTAGTTATTTTCTAAAAATAGAAAAAATCGAGTTGAGCGTAGTTTTACGAGGAGTATAATCTCGAATTTGGCCGGTAATCGGATAGGCAGAGCTAGTGGAACGCCATAGTTTCTTGTGATTGGCGGGGTGACTAGCAGCTGATAGAAGTTCCTTGTTGCAATTGCAAGGAATAATTCGTTACGTTTTCTTTCTGTTTGGATAGTGTGAGTGGCGTATTCCGGAGTTTGGACCGCTTTGAAGATTTTTAAATCATCAACAAAAAATAGAATATTTAGAGCACTAAGTTTGCCAACTATAACATTATTCGTTCAGAGCCGTCCGGCTGTTTCGCTAATTAAGTTTGACGAATATTAGCTGTCGTACATCTGGTCGGCGAGATTAGTAGTAGACCGGTGTTATAATAGCGTGGCCGGGTGATCGAACTTATTGAATTATTCTATTTTAGGCCTTTAAGGTAGAGTTGTTTTCTTCGATTACATGCGATTGGAATTTCTGGTGAAGGCTATTCCTGAGATTGGGAACACGTATTAATAACAGCGTGGCCTAGAGTCTTTGGGATTTCCAATCTTTCAGATAGAACTCTCACCCTGCTAGCTGAGGATAAGTCCACAATGAGTCCTATTGACAATATTACGAGTGCAACTAAGGAGAGATTGATTGGGGAATTGATGGAGAGGGGAATCACTCCGGGTAACAAACTCCCCAGGTTGCGTCGGCAAGCATGGAACTACAATCGGGGCCTCGTTCACTCTCCTACAGAAGAGGTTATATTGCCTCAAAGGTCTAAGGCACATGTCAATTTGCGAGGAGCCCCGGAATTTTCTATGGAACTGGTTTCCGGAGCGACAGCCCCTCGTTCGGACTCTTCCTTGCCATTTACCGGGTCTTGCCCTTCAAGAGACTTGGAAATGTTGCCGTCTCATAGCGCTAGAGGTAATCAATTACCTCCATTAAATATCAATTTTTCATCGTGGCCAGTGGATCCGTTTAATGGCTCGGGTAGCGTACGTCAGTTTTTGGTTAGGCTCGAGGAAATAGCACACGCACGTAGGTTCGATGTAGACTCTCTCTCTCCCGTCCTACCTGAATTTTTGCGCGACAGAGCCCTGACCTTTTTCAGGATTACGTATAGGAACCCTATGAGATGGGCTACATTGAAGGCACATTTTTTGGAGAGGTTCGAATCTGAGAGTTTTATGATAGATAGAAAGCTGGATATTTGGGCATCCAAGCAGGGTCACGAAGAATCTTCCACCGATTATATCTCCCGAATTTTGGAGGTAAACAGTACACTGGACTCTGCCTTGACGGAGGTGGAGCTGTTACAGGTGTTCAAGAGAGGGCTTCACGTTAGGTTTAGCTCAGTCCTTGTCAGTACGCGGCCTTCGTCAGTACGGGAGATGGAAAGAGTATGTTCCGCTTTCGAACAAATGAACAGGAGTGGTGAGGTATCACCCCGGCCGCTGCAGTTGCAGCCAAGGATAAGGGCACGTGTGTCATCCGTCTCACAGAAGGGTATCGGTAGAGGGCCGACCTTGTTGAGGTGTTTCTTGTGCAATCTTCCGCATCATATTGCCCGCGACTGTCCGCACAAACCACTTATCCAGAAGGAACCGGATAAGTCGCCAAGTAATTGCGTAAGGAGTCGTGCCGAGACTTCTAGACCTTTTACTTTGCTGACGGATACTTCGCGTCCGCCGCCGAGTTTTTTTTAATTCCAAAAAACAGATAGGGGACCAACCCGGTCAAGGTAATTCGGAACTAGGGGGTTGGTCAAAAAACAATAGAATTAGGAAATAATAGCCGTAACCTTAGTGCCATAGAAATTTCAAATGCTAGGGATAAGACACCCTATCTTCATTGTGAAATTCAGGGCTCACCATTTAGGGCGTTGCTAGATTCAGGTGCAGCAATTAACGTAATAGGTGGTAATTTGTATAAGAATTTTAAGGACTTACGGTTTATTATGCGAACTACTGAGGGAGTCGTTTACACGGCTGATAGTCAGGGACATCGGGTGCTGGGTACGATCCAGTTGCCTTTACATTATGACCACCAAACTGTGTTGGTGGAATTCCAGGTAGTTCCTTCTTTAGATACTTGCTTGGTGCTCGGTATTCCCTTTTTGAAGCGTTCCGGGCTTTCGCCGAAATTGTTTTCTCATTCGAGTAGGAGTTCATGGCTCAATAATGCCTCCATTGTTCCGAAAAAGGATGATTCTGCGCGAATTTTGTTGGACCTCGCAAACTGAATTCGGTGACGCAGTCGGGCTGTTATCGGTTGCCGAACGTCAACCGAATTCTCGATAATCTTCGAGATACGCGCTACCTCACTGCTTTAGACCTGAGCCATGAGTTTTGGCTAATGCCATTAAGCAAAGAGTCTAAATGTAAGACGGCATTCTTTGTAGAGGGCCGGCGACAATATCGGTTTGTGGTCACCCCATTTGGCTTAAAAAACATTCCTGCTGAGATGCAACGAATGATGGAACAATTGTTCGCCGATCAGGGTGACCAGGGTTCTGTACCATGTTGGTTTGATGATATGCAAACAGGACTGAGAGTCTTGGAGATAATTAATTATTGACTTTATTGATCTCAGGTAAAGGCTGGAGAGATATAATTCTTGTGTGTTTTTCCGTATCTTATTATCTGCCATGCATATATCTTGTTATCCTGAATTGTATTTTTTTTGTTGCATTAATTATATTTATAATTTCATTTCTGTTAGTATTGTATTGTATTTGTGCCTATGTATTGTATTTGGTATTGTGTTCCTTTGAGGTTGCCTTCTGGACGTACGGCTATAATTGTTTGTGCCTGTGCGTGTATTAGGAAGCCGTACTGCAGGGTTATACAAATCCGAATTTTGCGATGACGCGTACAAATGTCTAGGACATCTTACGTACCGCGACGAACTCAGGAGGGTTCCTAGTAGAGAGTAATGCTGTAGAAGTTTCATAACCAGCGGCATGGTAAATAAGTTAGAATTTTACTCGTATTACCCGTATATTGTAGTTAGTTCAGTTTAGTTTTCGAAACAACGCCTAGCCTTGCGGTAAGCTCGCCAGCCATAAGCTTCATGATACCGCAGATGTAATAGAAACCTAGATCGCTGATTAATTAGTACAAGTATGTCACCAAAGGGCGAAAAAAACTTTGATTTGTTTTTCTATCGCAAGGGTATTACACACCCTGATTTTTAGAACGTCTACATATATAACGCGTTGTGACAACTTTAATGTGCTCGGGCAGGAAATCAGAGACCTTAGGGCGCATGTCTGTATACAAGCGAGCGAGTATACCATGCAGTATTGAAGCATATGTTCGTTTAACCTCCTTCATCGGGAGCGGAGCATGTTTTCACGATGCTGGCCGTAGTATGAAGTTGGCAAGTTGTTTAAACTTCATCGTTGAGGTGGCGTCATCGAAAACTATTAGTTAAAGGTATATGAGGAATAAATATCCCCGCCGTGATCCGCATCATATAAGTACAGCTGAGGGTGACGAGGCTAGTCCCCTCTGCTGGAAATTAGTGGATTACTAGAATCATATGATATCACGGATAAAGGGTTAGCAGCGTTAGTTACCATCCGCAGAAGACTAGCATAGGAGAGGTTTAATTCCTCATTAATTACGTGTTCGTCATGTGGTTTAGAGTAAACCAATGTGAGTGATGCGAACACCTAGGGAAGGATTTGTTCATGCCTCAATGATACTGTGAGAATAGCAAGATGAGTTCACCTTTCCTCTCATCGGCATAATCTCTACCCTGCCCCTCATGGATCGTTCTTCGAATAGAGGGGCCGTGCCGGAAGAACGTTTTGTTCGCACTTCTTGCGATAACTAATGGTATAAGGCAAAGGGAACAACCTTTAGGATAAAAGTACAGATAGGTTGTGGCAGGCTGGAAGCTAAGCGCTGCTTGGTGTAGTTCACACCCAGGTTATAAACCACCTAGTTGGACAGGTGGTATGGAGAGGGTATTTTAGCCAATCAAACGCTGGGCGATATTTCAGCAACAAATTAGCGCCCCGATTTGTCAAGTGTGTGGTCACAAGGTAAATTTCCGACACAATATATGAACTGTCTGACCTGAAGGGGAAAGTGGCAGGTAAATTTCACGTCAAAGACATCGCCAAGGTGGAATAAAGGCTCCATTACGGTGAATTGACGCGAGAGCTGCCGTGGCACTTGTGGTAATTCAGTTTTACCAAATTAGGTTTCGCCATGCGCTGGACAATGAGTGGTGATTTTTGCTGATAGCATAGCGTTTGTATGCGCGTCTTTGATAGAGCGTCGACGCTCACTTCCTCATGATGTCACATTGGATACATCCATATCAATTCCTTATCCTGTTCTATCAAGGGTCGCTCACCTGGCACTAGGTCGTATAGGTTGAATGGAAGGCAGCTCCATGATAGAGAATGAGTGGGGTTGCTACAGGGGTTTGGGAAGTGCTGCTGGGAAGTATGAATGAAAAGGATTTGGTGCGTGCTTTGGTGGGGGGGCTTTCGATGGAATATCCTTTATTTGTGAGGCTTCGGCCAATGATTTTTATTTTTTTTCTTTTTCCATGTTTTTATTGTGTATTGTCAGTCCGGTCTAGGTGGGCAGGCGTCCGTGACGCCATCGGTACACGGAGGTGCATAGTATGGTATGACTAAGTCATGCACATCTTGGCTCCGCCCGTTGGTTCTGCGGCCGTCGCACCGACGACAGAGGTGGGTGCTCGTGGACCATTGGTACAAGGACGTCCATAGTAATGTGTATGGACTCCGCCCTTTGGGTCTGCAGGCATCGCACTGGTGACAAGGGTTTTATTGTCAGTCCGGTCTAGGTGGGCAGGCGTCCGTGGTTCTGCGGCCGTCGCACCGACGACAGGGGTGGGCGCTCGCGGCACCATTGGTACAAGGACCTCCATAGTAGTGTGTATGGACTCCGCCCTTTGGGTCCGCAGGCGTCACACTGGTGACAAAGGTTTTATTGTCAGTCCGGTCCAGGTGGGCAGGCGTCCGTGGCGCCATCGGTACCCGGACGTAGGTAGCATGGTGTGGGGACATCATGCGTATCTTGGCTCCGCCCGTTGGTTCTGCGGCCGTCGCACCGACGACATAGGTGGGCGCTCGTAGGCACCATTGGGACAAGGACGACCGTAGTTTTGTGCGTGGACAACATGTACAACTTGGCTCCGCCCTTTGGGTCCGCGGGTGTCGCACTGGTGACAACGGTTGTGGAGTAGGCTCCAACTAATCAGCGAAAGGCTTACGGATGGCCTATATACATCCAGTAGGGGGCTTACGGATGGCCTATATACATCCAGTGGGGGCTTACGGATGGCCTATATACATCCAGTGGAGGCTTACGGATGGCCTATATACATCCAGTAGAGGCTTACGGATGGCCTATATACATCCAGTGGAGGCTTACGGATGGCCTTTATACATCCAGTAGGGGGCTTACGGATGGCCTATATACATCCAGTGGAGGCTTACGGATGGCCTTTATACATCCAGTGAGGGGCTTACGGATGGCCTATATACATCCAGTAGGGGTTGTTGAGTGTGACTCCAACCATGGGCGTCATGAACCCAAATTGGCATGTGCTCCCGGTCTAGGTGGACGCTCATGGCACCGTCGGTGCCCGGATAACCATGGTATTTTATGGATCATGCGAGTTTTGGCACCGTCCGTGATGTGTGTGGGCGTCGCACTGACGACTCTGGCTAGCACGAGAATTGGCACTAAAGGGATGACGATCCCCGAGGTGATGATATTATAAACACATATTTGCTGTATTGTATAACCAAGTGTAACTGTTTCTTGTCAGTTTTTAGACCTGGAGGAGGCCTATAGTCAGATGTCGCCCCTATGAGTGGTGTCTCAGGGCCGTGTAATGAAAAATTGTATGTCAAATGTGTCTTATATAGTCTCATTATTGATATATCGCCAGACTTGTATCTTGCAATATCAAAGATCACCAGACAAGCGGGAGGAAACTCACCTTGCTTCCTTAATTAAAGTGATTAGGCTAAGAAACTAAATCAGTGCCCCTAAAAGTGCAGACTATCGGATCCGGTTCTGGGGAAGCCGTTGTGTACTAACATAATTACTTTTAAGTAACTTGATCTGTTTTTGGGCATTACTCTTGAGTGAGTGTGTTGCCTTTGTAATCTTAAATGTTTGTACATTTTTCTATTGTAAAATAATAAGAATTATTATGTGTAACCATGCTGAAGAGAAGGCGATAGTATCTGTTCTTGAACATTACTCTTGTGACTGTGTTGTCTTTGTTATCCTAAATGTTGTATGTTTCTTTTTTTTGTAAAAATAATAATAAGACTTATTATGTGTAACCATGTTGAGGGGAAGGCGATAATTGATGTTCTCCTGTATTGTGCCTTAAACTGTTTAACTGTTTCCAGGTGTTCTTAGATAGGGAAGCCCTGAGAGTTAGTTTTTCGTGGTTTCCTACTCTTTCGCAAATGCAAGGGCTTATTAAATCGTCCACGAGCGTATCCGGCATGACCCAGTAACGTCATGCCCTTTAACATAGTATCTTATCCTTGTTTCGGCGGGCAGGTGTATGACCAATTGACACAGGGCCGTAATCAGTACTCGAATTATTTTTTTTTTATTTATTTTTTTTTTCTTCAGTAACATAAAATGGAGTGTCAGGACTTGGGTACGGTCGAGCAATTAGTTTGTTGCAGTTAAAAATAACCATTAAAAATAGTGAACCGGGGGAATCAAAACAAAGGAGAAGAGCTTCCATTGTTACATGTCTCAGTGTCAGATTTCTCTTCCCTTTCTTTCAAAAGAATGCAGAACGTTTGTCTTTGTAAAGATCCGTAATTGGTGTTCCGTCTTACGATCTGATTTATTGCAGTCACAGATAACTATTGTTACTAAGAAAAAATAAAACTTTGCGCAAGATATATTTCAGAGGGTGAATGCGCTTTTATGACCGCGATTGTTAGGCGAGAAAAAAAGGGTCAAAAATTTCTCTTCTGCTTTTCTAAAGAAATACGTCGCGCTTAATTTATTGCGGACATAGTTAAATATTGAATCAACGGCTGAAAAGACATAAAAACACTTCACTCGAGATACATTTCAAAAGAAGTAACTATTGTCCCTTAAGCAATTTAAGTGTCGCCTTTAGGGTTACCGGATGTTATACAAAAAGGATTCTCGACTTAATTACGCTGTAATAAACTATTCATTGCCAAAATAACGTTCGGCCGGACGAAAAGATTTATGATTTTTTTTAACGGTCGCGAGAAACTTTCTTTAGAGTTCCAATATGGCGGAGCTTGGCTGAGATCCCTTAAATTAAGGGACCGCGATCTTCCCACATTCATTCTCGCCACGAAGTTGTCAAGTCAACATCATTTTCGTCTTAACGCTGTTCGCGAACTTGAACAAGCTTTTCTCACATTTGATTGTTCATTCTTATTTGATACAATTTGTCCGGTAAATTCTGGATAATCTACAAACGGGGATCTTGTTTCACCTCAGTCTTTTGATTGAGCAGATTCTGTCCGGTAAATTCTGGATAATCTACAAACGGGGATCTTGTTTCACCTCAGTCTTTTGATTGAGCAGATTCTGGACTGTTGTCCAAACGACGATCTCGAGTTAGGCGTACAACTCATTTGCGGGTCAAAGTTATCTGATTCTACCAGCAATATCGAGTGCGCGCCAGATTCTGGAGCCTTCCAGACCGGACCGAGTCGTGTGGGTGTATTACGGCACGAATTGGCGGTCGCCAACCACTGAGGGAATTTCTTCACATCAGCGGCCCTGTAGTAACAGTATAAGGTCAGAGGGCCATATACGAGTCGACCTGGTCATACACTTGAAGCGGATCTGGGATAATACATTGTGTCTTGTATTGGAGTAAGATCAACCTTATTTATCCTCTTTTGCTTGTCATTTTATGGTGATTTTTGAGTAAATCTAGAGATTGGCGATATCAATCTTTGAGAATTGGCACAATTCCGCAACGGACTGTTGTGAGATTACCCCTGATAATAAATTGCTTCGACTGCCTGTCCATCTGAAAGGCTAGCGGAGTAGCAGAGAGTAATCTGCCCATTTGATTTTCCTGACGGAGTATCAGCTCGTCAGGATTAAATATATAACCAATTAACAGCAAATATGTGTTTCATTATGTATTTATACCTACCCAAGCACTGACGAATGCCTACCTCTTCCCACGACATCTTGAGATCTTATTGAGCCTTGTTTTACCTATACTGAGCTACCGGAGTAAGAGTCATACATTGTAACATCCAGGCTTTTAGTAATCCAACGGAATTAATTAAAGGGTTAAAAGTCTGAAAATATGGGTTTGTTGCCTTTCATTTGTCGTATCCCCAGTAAACTAGGCTTTTGCCTGTATCTCACTGAGGGTATTTAGCATGAAAAAATAAATCGATACTTTTTTCCGATTTTTGATTACACAAAAACAAAACCCCGTTGCACGCTCTCATCAACCTGACAAACAGTGACCCTCAACTACAACTGGAAACATCTTGCGAAATTCAACTCCTCACACGTCATCACTCCAGAGAGACCAAAAATATTCATCCCACAATCATAAGAATAAAAATTAAAATTAAAACAAAAAATACACAGAAACACAAATACAAAAACAACCAAAATTAAAACAACAAGAAGAAACCCACACTCACGAGCTCACACAAATCTTTTCCAGTCGTCATTCATCCTGAAAGCCCAAGTACTCAAAATCCTTTCGCAATAACAAACACGCTCCGATCAACTGTCTAAATGGTTTTCCTACCTTTACCTTTATTGAAGTCGGCACGCCATTGTATGAAATAAGTGAAGTAGAATTTATATTACCGCGGAATGTTTGAAATAAGTAAAGTAGAATTTATATTACCACGGAATGTATGAAATAAGTGTAACCGAATTTAAGTTACCACAGAACGAAATATTATATTTCTATTTATGAAAATTAAAGATAATACCACCAGTAAAATTAAAGATAATACCACCAGTAAAATTAAAGATAATACCACCAGTAAAATTAAAGATAATACCACCAGTAAAATTAAAGATAATACCACCAGTAAAATTAAAGATAGTACCACCAGTAAAATTATTGTCACTGAACAGCTTTCAGAAAAAAATGTGGCTGATGGACACGATCCAAATAAAACTTACAATTATTCAAATGTTGGATGTACGAGTATATAGTCACCTCAGTGGGTTTGTCTATGACTTTTTAAATTTGTTGTTTTTTTATGCAGATAATTAAAGTGGTAATTACAATTTAAAGGCACACATCGCTACAACAAGCCCTAATCATCTTGCTGAAGGTCAGAAATAATTATAATTATTCAATAATTGCTATGTAACAAGCGATACGCTAAAGCTACACGGTCGTCAGAATATCTACGCAACGTGAAGTCTGTACAAAACCGGAATTGAAATCATCCCGATCTTCCGGTCAAGTCAAGATTCGAGCTGCAATTTTTTTTTTGAGATTCATTGCATCTATTGCAGCAATGCTAAAACTTGACATATATTGTCTACAGTTTCTTTATAGCAAATACTCCAGTTCTTTAGTCATAAACCACGTATATCAGACGGACACTTAGAAAAACTCAAATTGATGAGAAGTATGGGAGTATGGTGAAGATGCAGATTATCAACCGAATGTACTGAGATTAACCCAATAAACATTTACTCAATTTACGGAAATGAATGAAAAAATGTATTTTTCATCGTTTGAAAGCTTTGTTAGAATACCTGGAGAGAGTTTTCAAGAAGATCTTTTATGTACTGAAATTGTCAGACTAAGCTGAAGAGGCTTTAAAAAGCTCTAAAATATTAATAAGACTGTTTGAGAAAAGTACGATATATGTGTTTTTTTTATAGTTAGTATAGTCCAGTCAAGTCACGTAAACTGAAATGAACTCTGTTGAACTTTGTAAAATAACTTGCGCATCCATTGAGTATATTCGCTTCCTTTCACGTGGAGTCTAGAAACTCTTTTTTTTTACTGATAACAGTGTAATTTCCAAATTTCGTGGATAAGCTCTAAATATATATGCAAATTTCTGAGTATCGCGTGTTCATGAAACTGGAAAATTAAACTTTCAACTACGCTGAACTTTATTGATTATTTTTAAATTATATATTATTATTTTAAATGTTTACTTTATTTTTCATGGTTTGTTTTGATGTTTTATGGGGAAAAGGGGATTTTTTTAATAAGCAAATCCAATCAGATTAGGATGATTTGTGCCGAAAAGGGTGTTATTACATATCACACTGAAACTTTAAAAGCTAAAATTATATTTTGATATACATTGTAATTTGAAATTTTATGCAAAATATCAACAAGAGGTACATTTGTCATATATACCATTAAAATACCATATTTTTGACCCTTGCTTTTCATTTTGAAGTGTCCTTTTCATGTTAAAGTACAGTCATCTTATTCAACCTCATTTTTGTAGGGTCCCTTTTCATATTAGGCATTTATGTCTTGGTAACGACCAGGGAAGGTTAGTGATAGAGATCAACAAATATCATATCTATTTTTTATTATACCCAGTTGTCTTAATAAATAAAAGGAATTTTTAAACTGATTCATAATTCACATATAAAATCATCGTACCAAAAAGAGGTAACGGTAATCAGAAGATTCAAAAGTATGTGTAACACCAATCTGCAGGAAATGCGACTAAAATTGGATGAAATATAAAGGTAATTTCGTGTATATTATATGTTTCACAGGGAGGTATAGTATATAAGAGAGTGAAATTCAAGTAAAAAGAACAATAAGAGCAGAAAAAGGAGTTTTGCATTATTTTTATAGTTTTTTAGTTAGAACAGCAAAGTTCAGTAACAAACAAACATTATTGTAATTTATTTTTATCAAACACTGTTTATTCCACTTTTTGTAACGGTATAACCCTACCGGTTTCAAGGTTTTCACCTCATCTTCAGGGGAGCACAAACATATATATATATATATATATATATATATATATATATATATATATATATATATATATATATATATATATATATATATATATATATATATATATATATATATATAGTATATATATATATATATATATATATATATATATATATATATATATATATATGTGTGATTTTTTGTTTGGTTTTAGCGAAGGGTTATATATGTTTATTTTAGGTTTTCAGTTACTTCGCGAACTGTAAATATTGGATTCTGACATCAGATCTACCTGGAGATCCCTCAGCAGCTTCCTTACAGCATTTTTTATTTTTTGGCCTGGATGACTTTTTAGTAACATTGTTCTCTGTTTTGGACATACAGGAGACGGTATCTATTTTAATTGGTATTTTGTGGGCTTATGACTACTTTTGAAGGCTGAGTTAAGTGCTCACTTTATGCCTAGGTAACATTCCTCATTATACCATAGATTCATCTCTATATATCATTTAAATGTTTTTATTCTTAGTGTAGACAAGATCGTTTTTAGTCTTTATGTCATCTGTTGACGAACAATGGTAAGATTTTTTAACAGATGTTGAGGAAACCTCTTTATTCTGTCAATACCTCATCATTGTCTATCATACAAGCCGGATATTTTTTGGCTTTTGACAAAGCCCATTACACTTCTGTAGAGGGTTATATGTGATTTTTTATGATTTTAGCGAAGGGTTATATATTTTATATTTTAGGTTTTCAGTTACTTCGCGAACTGTAAATGTCTCCCGACCTATACAGGCATCACCGATTTAAATATAT
>CATKWJ010001049.1:0-30294 GCA_949825065.1 Odontocerum albicorne
TTTTTAATCTAGTAGGTTTGATTACTAAACAGTATATTTTTTAATCTAGTAGGTTTGATTACTAAATAGTATATTTTTTAATCTAGTAGATTTGATTACTAAATAGTATATTTTTTAATCTAGTAGGTTTGATAACTAAATAGTATATTTTTAATCTAGTAGGTTTGATTACTAAATAGTATATTTTTTAATCTAGTAGGTTTGATTACTAAATAGTATCTTTTTTAATCTAGTAGATTTGATTACTAAATAGTATATTTTTTAATTTAGTAGGTTTGATAACTAAATAGTATATTTTAATCTAGTAGGTTTGATTACTAAATAGTATATTTTTTAATCTAGTAGGGTTGATTACTAAATATTATCTTTTTTAATCTAGTAGATTTGATTACTAAATAGTATATTTTTTAATCTAGTAGGTTTGATAACTAAATAGTATATTTTTAATCTAGTAGGTTTGATTACTAAATAGTATCTTTTTTAATCTAGTAGATTTGATTACTAAATAGTATATTTTTTAATGTAGTAGATTTGATTACTAAATAGTATCTTTTTTAATCTAGTAGATTTGATTACTAAATAGTATATTTTTTAATCTAGTAGGTTTGATAACTAAATAGTATATTTTTAATCTAGTAGGTTTGATTACTAAATAGTATATTTTTTAATCTAGTAGGTTTGATTACTAAATAGTATCTTTTTTAATCTAGTAGACTTGATTACTAAATAGTATATTTTTTAATCTAGTAGGTTTGATAACTAAATAGTATATTTTTAATCTAGTAGGTTTGATTACTAAATAGTATATTTTTAATCTAGTAGGTTTGATTACTAAATAGTATCTTTTTGAATCTAGTAGATTTGATTACTAAATAGTATATTTTTTAATCTAGTAGGTTTGATAACTAAATAGTTTATTTTTAATCTAGTAGGTTTGATTACTAAATAGTATCTTTTTTAATCTAGTAGGTTCGATTACTAAATAGTATCTTTTTTAATCTAGTAGATTTGATTACTAAATAGTATATTTTTTAATCTAGTAGGTTTGATAACTAAATAGTATATTTTTAATCTAGTAGGTTTGATTACTAAATAGTATCTTTTTTAATCTAGTAGATTTGATTACTAAATAGTATATTTTTTAATGTAGTAGGTTTGATTACTAAATAGTATATTTTTTAATCTAGTAGGTTTGATTACTAAATAGTATATTTTTCAATCTAGTAGGTTTGATTACTAAATAGTATCTTTTTTAATCTAGTAGATTTGATTACTAAATAGTATATTTTTAAATCTAGTAGGTATGATAACTAAACAGTATATTTTTAATCTAGTAGGTTTGATTACTAAATAGTATATTTTTTAATCTAGTAGGTTTGATTACTAAACAGTATCTTTTTTAATCTTGTAGATTTGATTTTGATTACTAATTAGTATCTTTCTTGATCTAGTAGATTTGATTTTGATTACTAATTAATATGTATTTTAATCTAGTAGATTTGATTTTGATTACAAATGATTGCTAATTAGTGTGAAACGTTGTATGGATGTGTGTCGATATAGGAAAGTATGGCACTATCTTCTCTCTGCCTACCCCGATAGGAAAATGACGTGATGGTATGTTTATTATATCTAATTTGCGTTGTCGACCTCCGTGGGCTAGTTGGTAAAACACTTTATTAGCACCCGGTGGTTCGGTATCAATTCCCAATTGTACCCGATAAAAAAATAAATGGATTTCATCCTGGTAAAAGAGTTCGTCAGTCAACAATACAAGCACATGTTGGACATATGCGAGTCTTATAGCCTTTTTATATGTTGGGTAGTATTATAAACACACATATTGACAAACCGCGAGTAACGCGCATTCTCGATTAATGGAGCTGAAGGCAATTTGTCTCCTGGCCACGTTTTTTAATATGTCCGAATCACAAGTTTGAATATGTTTAATAGTACCATACGAATAAAAAAAACTTTTTTTACGAGTATTTCACATCTACCAGTTTCCGTCCTGAACAAATTTGAGCGTGCATAAATAGATAGATACCATGCCGGCCACGCTCATGACATGGTCAAGCAATGTTACAATTAAAATTTGATACCTCTACCCTAAGTAATATGCAAACGAAAGCCGATAGACGACGTGTTATTTCGTTATATTTTGAAATGTTAAACATTGAATATCGCGCGCTTATAGTTTATTTCAAAGAAGAGAAAAGTCCAGCATAAATTAAAGGACTAACGTCGCGTGGAGTCGTAGTATCTGCTCTAATATGTTCAGATCGGAAACTTTTGACCTTAGTGGTATTTTAATGTCGTCTTGCGAATAATATAAAATATTCTATCAAGAAAAAAAGAAAATGTAAACTCAGCATAGACACATGACACACTTGGCGACTGATCAAATGTTTACCATCGCTAGAGTCCGAACATATTTTGCTCAAAGGCAATATGGCTATTTGGCTCCCATGACATACAATAGGGTGCTGAATCCAATAAAGGCAAAAGGGGGTAAAATATTTAGAAGTCGATCGGAACGTAGTTGTTATTGCGACAGGAATTGGAATACTTGAGCTTGCAGGAGGAATGACTTGTAGCAAAGGTTTGTGTGAACTCTTGAGTGTGGTGTATTTTTGATGATTATGTGCGGCACATTATAGGATGAACTTTTTGATCTGTCTGGAGTGATGAAGTGTAAGGGGTTTGATTCGCATCATATATACATACGAGTATGTTATTGAGTGTCACTGTTTATCGAGTTGATGAGAGTATGCAACGGGCTAATGTATAATTAAAAATCACAAAGAAATATCATCATTCTTTTCATGTTCTATATCCTCAATAAGCTACAGGTAAAAGCCTAGTTTACTGGGGACAAGACAAATGAAAGGCAACAGGCCCAGATCCATTAAAATTGTGTGTCCACAATAATAAACCTATTATTTTTTCACAAATTATTTATAAAATTTCTTGTCATATATAAATAAAATAAATAAATAAAAATAATGGACTAAGAAAATTTCTCGAGAATTCTGTTATTTTTTATATGACATTTTTTTCTGTACATTTGTAGATTCTTGGCAATTTTAATGGTTTGCAAATATTGTACGTACACGTATGATTAACCGCTGTGAAAACGTTGTTTAAAAAATAACATACTATGCTGAAAATGGAAATAAGTTTGAAATAAAGTAAGTTTGAAATGTTTAAAATACTAAATTGAGCAAAAACTCGGAGAATGATAGACAACTGGCCTAGTTGATAAGGCGTCTATTTTCCAACTCAAGGTTTGCGCGTTCGATTCCCGTTGATATCCAAATATTTTTAAAAAGGACTCCATTTTGGTTTTCACTTCAAGCTGGTTTTATCACCTTTCTAGTTGGTTGGAAGAGGTTGCTATATGGCAATAAATGTTGTACTGTTAGCAACGGAAGTTTAATACATGTGTTTTGATTTATATAATATTCCTTTAAAAGCGAATGTGTTATATTATATACGTGTATATTATCCTTAGGCGAAAGCTGTGATTAATTGAAACAAGAATGTTTGTTGATAAATTTAAATTTGAATCAATTCGTTAATTTTAAAGATTAAAGTTTAACCCCTCACTTTCAACTAAGTAGCATTTAAACAATATTTTCCAATATACTTATTTTTAACAACCCTTGTCTTAAAAATATGTCGAGATATCAATTATGTCGAAAGACAACATATACTATAGCTGAAATAAGTAAAGCCCGCATCACAAAACTCGAGTAAGATATTCTCGTTATAAATTATGAAACGTTAATTTATTTTAACTATATTGCGGTAGTCAAATTACCTTGATAATTCAATCACTGATTCAAATAAACAATATTTTAAGGTTTTGGTGTATTTTTTAACAAAGTGATACAATGTACGCGATTTTCTTGTTTTTTGTATGGAATATCCCTGGGATATAATGCTTGATTAGGATTTACCTGCCGAGAATTCATCTTGAGTAGGATCACCTGTAGGATACGTTTAAACCCGGCTAAGTAAAGAAAACAGTCGATTTGTTTGTATGGAATATCCCTGGGATATAATGCTTGATTAGGATTTACCTGCCGAGAATTCATCTTGAGTAGGATCACCTGTAGGATACGTTTAAACCCGGCTAAGTAAAGAAAACAGTCGATTTGTTTGTATGGAATATCCCTGGGATATAATGCTTGATTAGGATTTACCTGCCGAGAATTCATATTGAGTAGGATCACCTGTAGGATACGTTTAAACCCGGCTAAGTAAAGAAAACAGTCGATTTGTTTGTATGGAATATCCCTGGGATATAATGCTTGATTAGGATTTACCTGCCGAGAATTCATCTTGAGTAGGATCACCTGTAGGATACGTTTAAACCCGGCTAAGTAAAGAAAACAGTCGATTTGTTTGATTTCTTTAAATAACGTTAAAAAATATTTAGTATACGTGTATGCTAGAATTTTTTATTCATCTCAGTCCTGAGTTTCTTTTTGTTCAAGTGTTTTGAAGTTTTTGCTTTATTAGAAACAAATAAACGGTATTTCAAAAATATAAATAAATTTAAAATATTTTCCTCGTAACACTGCAATTCGATAAGCAAATAAATCTTCTTGTTTAGTGTAGTCAAGGTTATATTTTGGCACTAAACTGTACGTTTAATGCACTCCTTTCAATAAAAACAATTTAAAACGGACGGAATGCGCTAAAACTAGTATTGATCATGAGCTTGTACGATAATATACAAAATCGTACTCGGTTGTATGAATAAATACGGCTCTCATATTTCGTCGAGAATTATTACGTCACTGGCTAACGGATATTTTAATGAGTGTTTTGATGGGTATTTGATATTTATTTATTCATATTGATTTTGCAAAATTATTTATTTCTGAAAAACATACCGTCCGAATGTGAAATTAACCTATTTATACACATATTCATACTCTACTCTGAATATTAAATAAGTTTTCAAAGTTAATAGTTATGTTGAAACCCAAAAATTAAAAAAGCATGTTATGCATAACGAAATAACGAGCTGTAATAATTTGTAGTACTAGAAATATCGTTTCAATTATGTGCCGAAATCAGTTACTCCCCTTTTTTAAATATTTTAATCATAATCAAATTGTGTAAATATAACTTTTTCTGGTTTTTTAATATGGTAAAATGAAGTAATTCATATAATTTTGTAATTTAAATTATTTTCAACGATAAATCTTTAAGAGGAAGGAAGTTTTATCATAATAACTCAGAAATTAAATCACAGTCCGACGATATCTTTTTTTTTGTTACTATCTTCCAGTCTTATTTTATTATTGCTGTGATTGAGGTTTTTTTGTGAAATTTGATAGTACGAGTATCTTATATTAAGTTTTTTATATCCTTAGCAGGTATGAATTTCAACTTGCCTTGGAAGTTTTGGTTTCGACTCCGAATTTGAGTGAAGAAACAAATATGTCCTATTATTTGACTTCATATTCAGGCATTTTCTTTCTGTTTCATTTAGACAAATTTAGCTTTTTCTTTTAACCAATCAGACAGATTGCATTTTATACAACGAAAATTTAATAATTTGCTTTACAATACGATATGTGATAAAACTATACATTTTACAGAAAAGTGCAGCGGTATTTATAAATCCTGATGTGGGGTTCAGCCGCGCCCCTTGCAACAGGGGAACGCTATATCCTGGCATTTCCTGGAAATATTGACACATCAGTCGCGAGTCCTGATCTAACGGAAAAGTCGTTTAGCACAGAGCTTTTTCCTCTTGTAAAATTTATTTTTCGAGGGATGCTTTTTCAAGAATAGCGTTTTATTTCTAAAAGGTTCTTTATAAATGTCTTTTGATTATGTGCTCTTCCTGATATTATAGACGTCGAAAAAGCATATCATGTACGCTTTCTCTCTTTGACTTGTTTGTTGAAAGATTTTCTGTGGTATCTATTTTATTTTTGATGCCATAAAATAGTTTCTCTTTTGCTAGTACTTTTACTATGTAATCTATAAATTTAAACATACGCAGTTTTTACATAAGCTTTCTGTTTTTTTTTTTAATTTGAGAAACTTCAATAATCGAAGGACTTGGTATTAAACCGGTTATAATTTTTAAATAATTTGTAGTCTGCTTGTAAATATCTTCTGATAGGATTTAACCAAGTCACTCAATTAAATACCATATGCGGTGTTTCTCGGTTGATGAAGTTTATGAATATACTGTTGATTTTTTACATTGCCCTGATGTTCAGTTCCGATTTTCTGTAAATATCTCAACTTAAGTAATTGTAAGGAAAGTCTTATGCTTTCCAAAATATTCACGGTTTTTCACTTTCAATGTGCACGTTCATACCTAGTGTTACTGAGAAATCTACATACTCGTATATGTTACACTTGGAGTGGAATATTTTTCTTTCCGTTATTGTCTCAGGATAATTAAATCCCAATTATTTAAATGACTCTTTATAATTATGGTTATTTACTACTTCACTTATCAGCATTTCGTGTCCTTAGCAATGTCGCATAAATTATATTCGTTTTGTCTTTTTTCACATTTTAAATGTTTAATTACGTGGGATAAGATAAAATGGAAATTTATGGTGAATTTATATTATTATACTATCAATTTCCAGAAACTTATTAACTCTTGTTAACATTATTGCAAGGGAAAATAGAAGGCCGAAGAGGTGTTGGCAGGAGGCAAATCTGGCTCCGCAATATACGTGATTGGACTGGCATAAGGGGCGTTGGAGATCTTTTTCGGGCTGCCGGGGACAAAGATGTCTACTCTCAGCTGATATTCAACGTTGGGGGGACCTGACATGACACTGGGAAGAGGAAGAACATTATTGCTCGAGTGAATTAATCAAATTTTACAGTACCCTACAAAATTTTAATAAAATTGAATGCACACTTTTTTGTGTAATTGTGTATATATTTTAAACTGAACAACTTAAAAATCGGCGTATTATTACTAACATACGAGTATATATTCTCGGCAAACATGTCATGTCATGGGTATAAGAACACAACGTTTTTACCGGATATAATGTACTAGGGTGGATCAAATATCAACGAGACTTATTTTAGAGTGCGTAATTTTACACAGAGCGCGCAATTTTACACAGAGCGCGCGGCCGCCTCGAGGACTGTTGGGTGGGGACATCAGGAGTGGGGAGAGCGGTCGGTCGACCTCGGCAAATTCCGTCATTAGTATGGCACACGATGTCTAAGAAAAAGGTGCACCCGTCGATTGCGCAACGCATAATTATCAAGTTTCTTGCTCGTGAGGACGTAAAACCGGTCGAAATTCTGCGGAGACTGACGGCACAGTTCGGGGATCAGACACTCTTAAAGCCCCGTGTGTTTGCCTGGCATAAGGAGCTCATGAAAGGCCGTGAAGGTGTCGGAAACGATAACCATGATCGTTGTCCACGGACGAAAAGGCGACCGACATTTGACGATTTCCGAAATTTGTTCTGATATAGGAATAAGTTATGGGAGCACGGAATTTCTGCAATATTATTTTTTCCTGTAAAATGATTTTTCTTAGTTGTTGTAGGATAACTATTTTATACGTGTAAGCAAGCTATAGTAGCAAATATAATAAGTCAAGTTAAAGTTTAAGATAATTGTGATCTTGAGATCGAAGTCGAACATGTTAGTTGAAAACTCGAGGGAACGATTAGCAGACTGTAGTACAGCTTTTATAATCCTCTAATTGTTCAAAACAGGTTCCGTTCAACAGTCGGCGAATTTAAAGAAGTAAAGTGTTTTTCACTAAGAAAGTATCAAATTATATATTTTTTTATATTAACGCGTATATTTTTTCACGAAGTGACAAAAAATTGTGACGAGAGCATTTTTTACTTATTATATTATATTATATTTTGTAAATAAAGCACTAGTAATTTCTTAATTATTACACCTTCTTTATTAACTTATTTTTTCTTCTATTCTAAATAAAATATTATAAAAAGACATTTTTATACACTTTCATTGTACAATGAAATATCTGGTGGCCCTAAAGAAAATACTATTTGATAGTTTCTTCCAATCAACCAGAAACATGTTTGAAAGTATTATGTGAAAAAAATATTAGGATTTTTTTTACTTTTCATCGCTAAACGATCTCAAAACTCTCTGATTTTGCCTTTTGACTTAGCCAAGCGGGCTACCAACTAGCCCATGGATGTCGTACACCTTTTTTTTAACTTTTTTTTTTTAACTTGCGCCATCTTTTAATTAATTTTTGGTCTTGAATATTTCGTTTGCCACTCAAGGTTATAAATATATAATTGTGTTATCACTAAACTGAATTTACTAACGCGAATAAAAAGGAAACTAAGCAAGTACCATGTATTTATAAAATCCTGTCGTTCCCGACAAAGTTTACTCTTCCAGTTAAGTAAATTCTATTAAGGTTCTCATGCTTGTAATTTCTTTTTTTTTTTCACAAAAACGACACAGAAAAGTTTAAGCAAGGTCACGCTTCATTGTTTTAATGCAGATTTATTTTAAATCCAGGTTAATTATTATTTTTTCTTAAAAAGGGAAATTATTTTTCTTGTATGTTTGAACCTTGTTTTATTGTCACTGTTAATATACCTCCTACGAGTACGAGTACGAGTATGTATTCAAAAAGTCGATCGATCAATATCTCCCGTGTGTCGAATTTGTATACAAAATATCTCCTATTGAACGGTTGATGCAAATTTTCCGAATTTCAGCATAAAATATAAACAATACAAATTACTTTATGCTTTAAAGTACTTCCAATTATTTTGGTCCGTGAAACTTTCATTTATTTAAAAATCTCGTTAATATTTCCTTTCAATAGTGATCGTCATTCATCTCATAACACGATTTATTCACATAGAAGATATTTTTTTGTGCAGCTACTATATATTCGCTTAGTTATTTATACGTATCTTAATTATTTTTTTGTAATTGAATTTCGAACCACTGTTCACATTGACATTGGAAGACAATCAAGTCTTCATCTCGTGTGATAGAAAAAACTTAAAGAGCTTATTCTCTGATGATTATAAGTTTTGATATGATTTTAACATAACATATGCACAATTTATTGTTTGATATAATTTATCAAAAGTATTTAAAAAAATGAAATATTGCTATATCTGTAATACACACAATTTATGATTAAATTGATTTTTCCAGAAATACATATATTATTTGAAGGATTTTTCACTGCTGTTTTGTTCCACTTGGTAATAACGCAATTTATTCAAATTGCCTAAAACTAATCAGCATTAATTCGTAAAATCTTCTTCTGTGTTTGCATTCGCACGCATTGTCTTGTCATTGTCATGCAAGTCTTCTCCAACCATGCCACAGCGTCTGGAGTTAGATTATGTAGCTCCTGAATGCCTCCAGAAAATGCATGCAGTGTCTGTTAATGTTGTGGTTTATGGTCTGGATCTCCCCACGCTCGCAGAAAAGCGAATCTGCTAGAATCAACTTGTGGATATCATATGCAGTACATCCCAATCCGGCTATGATCCTACACAGAGTACACCACTCATTCTGGTGCAGGGAAAACCAGGCAACTCCACTGTCAGGTCGCTCTCAAGATATTTTTTTATATCACACTCCGCCCAACGGGACCGCTATTTATTGGCTATCTGCCTGTTTTCCATAATCCAGATTGGTCGACTGTAGGTAAGACGGAGTAACAATGGTTCTCTCATTTCCGTAATATCAGGCAGTTTTGTCGATTTGCGATATCCTTTTCCAGTTTTTCATGAGTTTCTTCAAAGCTTACTTACGAGTATACCAGACGGTTAAAATGTTGCTAACACTGGAAACTAAGATGTAGGTGTAGGCTTCACAATTCCCGTAACAATGCGCATCGTTTCATGTATTTGCGTATCAATTAAATGTGTGTGCGCAGCTGACGTAAACACACAAGAACAGTAATTAACTGGAATAACCAAACCCTTCACCAAATCTAATAATGAGTGAATTCGGTTAGTGAGTGTTATTTCCGTTAATTAGTGAATTATGTTAATATAATAACAGCATGCACTATTTTTTTGTGTGTTCTCTGTTCTTTCGAATTTTTCTCTATTTTCATACAGGCTCGTGAGTCAAAACTTTGCAAAATTCTAATGGAATGCAGTCGTTCTTTGTTAGATTACACATATTTTTTATAGCTAAAATGGAAAATAGGATCGTGTTAAATGGGAAATAGAATTTCTTAAACAATGTTCTGAATCGTAAAGTAAGTTAACGCTTCTTATTATTATAAATTAACAGATGTTAAGTGTCCCTAATTACATATTCGCGATGATGTTGCTAACTTCAACATCATGTGTTGGTAAGACGCAATATTCTTAGTTGTTTTGGTTCAACTAATATAACAAATGAACGGAAAACATACTGCTAATTAAACGTGCTGTTTTTTAAATGCATAAATATGTTATGAACAAAAATTAATGCTCGTGTTATTCGAAGAGAATATCACGGGAAAGGTTTGAACTAGTGACCCACCCTCCTGCATAGAAGTTTAGCGCGTAAACCGCGCAGTCATACGTGTACGTCACGAATTCGTTTTAATACTATTTATTTTTATTTCTATTACATTCTATTACGCTTTCGTTGTTCCATGTTTTTATTATCAATAATGATAATCCCTTCCCACCTTTCATTCAAAATATTGCAAAACTATTGCATGGTTGGTGGGAAGAGATTGCCACTTAGCAATAAACCCGCCGTATATTACACATGACTATAACCCCACCACGTTTAATGAATAAACCTGGTGAATAAACTATGGTCATGTGACAATCTCTTTCAGCCATCCAGATATGTTAGAGGCCTGAAGTAAAAGCCAAACTGATATATTCATCACGCCGTGTCTCTTGCGGGTTAGGCAGAGAACAGACCTCCAAGCTTTTCTATCTAAGCACATTCTTTCCTAATTAATTATCTCCACATACGTGTGTACAAACCATCTTAACCCTACAGTGCGCAATGATGCACATATGAATCAACCAAAGTTTTTTTAAATATTTTTGTGTTGAGTGGTATAAACAACGACTCATGCGCTGTTACAAATGTGATACAATAATCTCCATGCTTTAAAACCACATAGGTTTCATAGAAAACTGTTTTACCGGTCAATTTGGCAGTTGAAGTTTGATTTGTTGCGCGTAGATGACTTTTGTGATTTGTTCCAGTTTGAAATCAAATTACTTTATTATTGGTGATCAAGGTTATCTTATTTTTTTCTTTTATTCTTTAGTACACATGTGTAAAATAAGTGAAGTTAAATATATAATTTCATTTTTATAATTATATCATATAATTAACTTACAAATGCGCAGTGATTCATATATGAACCATACCCTTTTTTTTAAATATAAATATATAAAAACAAAAAAAAAGTTTTATTGTATTTTTCATCTTCCAGTACATATTTAATGCATAAATATATTTTTATTTTTGAAATAAAAAAAATCACGCATTGTAGGGCTAAAGCCCTTTTCTTCGTCTTACTTAAAACATCCATGTTATCCATACATTCATTTCTGAGGTCTTCATTCCGCCTTCATTGAAACATTAACACCACAAATTTTCCATGGTTCACGCATCTTCACAGCATTAATCTTACTCTTATCTTTTTTCTACCAAGTTCAAGTTTCACTTCCATACATCAAGGTGGGCACCAACATACTATTATGTAATTTTTTTACTGTTGATATTGCATGGTTGTTGTAAGTGCTCCGTTTACCTTGTTCCCTGTCGCTGCCCTTCTTTCAATGTTCCTTTCAACTAACCCATCACACGTTAACCATACTACCCGGACAGAGCTCATCAACCTGCTTCATTTTTTCTGAATTAACTCATAAATCGCACACACTTATTTCTATAACCATAACCTTTGATTTCGCTACATTCATTTTCAAACCTTTAACTAGACATCTCTCATATAGCTCACTTATCATATCCCTTAAATCGCTTTCGTTTTCAACACCTCTTCATCGTTTTCGTTTTCAACACATCTTACACCTCTTCATCATCATATCACATGAATCTATATGTAATTTAAACCACCAAGGTAACATAACACATCCTTGCTTTACGCCTTTCGTAATAATAAACTACTTAGTAAGTTTTCCATTTACTCTTACACTTGCATTTCTGTTTTTCATACGGCGAAGCAATTGCACTCGTCTTACTAACTGGGCCATGGAAATCATGTATTATAATCTTGAATCTTAAATTGAAAAAAACAATTGTAATGTACGGAAATAAGTAGAACTTTGAGAAAATAATTAAAAAAATCTGTTTACGTTTAGTAGAATACAGAAAAAGAAGTTGCTGTACAAATGTTATTTTAATTATTTCTGCAAGTTCTACTGCCATGGGGGAGGTACTCGTATATAATTATTTTCTTTTGAAATAGGTATTTCATAAAACTTGATAACCCCTGAAATAAATTGTTCAGGGTGGCATTATTCTCGCTTTTAATTTTCTCGAGATGTTATAAACTTCGTTTATTTATTATTCATCTCGAACTAAAATTTGGATTAAATTTGTTCTTTGTTTTAGCATATTCCGCCTACATTTTGCTCATATTCCGTTTGAATACGCCTGAGAGTATTTGTTTAATATTTTAATGTGTGCGTTTTAATTGAAAACTCGTTTTAAAACTGAAACATGATATATTGGGTGTTAACATAAGTTGTGTCCGTTTTTTCCAAATTTAAAAATTAGCACCAAAAGTAAAACAAAATGGTAAAGGTTATACGTCATTCGAAAGAAAATTTTCTGCTCTACAAGATATTGTGTTTGCTTTTACGTTAAATATATTATTTTATTTGATTGCAAGCCTTCAAAATGGAATAAAGAAAAGTGAGCATTTTCGACACCTCTTTCTGTTCGCGTTAACTCGAGGGAATAAAGCTGCCAAAGCTGCTCGAAGTGTACGGTGAAGATGCTATGAATGAAAGGACAGCTCGTCGATGGTTTTTGCGTTTCAAAGACGGTAATTTCGACCTGAAAGGCATGGAGCGCTCTGGACGACCTGTGGATTTCGATGAGAACCGCTTAAACCATATTATTCATGAAGATCCCCTTCAAATAACCGTAGAATTTGCTGAGCAGATGAATTGTAGTCACATGACTGTATACCGCCATCTTAAATCAATGGGAAAAGTCCAGAAGTTCGGCGCTTGGGTTCCACATGTTTTGAGTGAAAACAACAAAAATCAACGTTCGACAATTGATTGGCAGCTTTATTCCCTCGATTGAACGCAAACAGAAGGAGGTGTCGAAAATTCTCACTTTCGTCTACTTGACATTCCATTTTGGAGGCTTATAATCAAATGAAATAATATACTCGTATGTAACATAAAAGCAAACACAATATCGGGTAGAGCAGAAAATTTTCTTTCGAATGACGTATAACCTTTACCATTTTGTTTTACTTTTGGTGCTAATTTATAAATTTGGAAAAAAACGGACAGAACTTATGTTAACACCTAATACTTCGTGCAATTTGTACAATTTGGCTTTTTGAAAATTTCCTATTTTTATTTTTATCAGGGGTTTTTTTATGTTTTGACAAATACAGTTTTGAATTAACAGAATTTTTTTACTTAAATACTCGTACATTTGTATTTCTTACGTGTAAAATTTATTAATCTAGTAAAATGAGGGTGACTCAAAGATATTTTCCTGTTAATTAAACAAGCTGTTCATGCTACTGAAATCATTTACGTCATATTATTTCTTCCTTATTTCAATAAAAGTATACGTTAAATATTCTCAATATACCCGTTTCTTGCATGAATTAATTCGGAGTTCGATTTTAATAACGGATTTCCTTTTCTTAAATTCGATAACTTAATATTTTTCCACATGAAATCCCACGGTAAGTTGTGTCAAAAGACTTTTTTATATTTCTACTGATCTGGATAAAGAGATATAGAAAAATTACCAGTTAATAGGAATGTATAGTATTATCTTTTTAGTGTTTAAATTATGGAGTGATTTTGCCGAATTATTAGGCATGTTTGATTTCTTAGAAAGTGTTTGTCTTTCTATTATAATAATAAACCTTACCTACCTCCAATATTCTGACAACCTTTGAAAAAGTTTGAGCTCTGTGGTGATGCCGTCCCAAATCCGACGAACTTACACTTTTTGCCTCAATTTTCCATAAATCCTCGGGCTCTAGAGGTTCGACATGTAACTCTTCACCAGTCCTGAAATGCCTGGGCCAAGCGATCTAACTTTAAGTGAAAAAAGTGATGTTCTAACTGAAAATCAATATTAATAAAACCATGACTTAATAAAAGAAAATATATTATCATGTTGTATTAATATATTCCCTTATTACTCAACGATCATCGCTATACGATTGTTGCTACCACTTTTGATGGCGCAAACGAGTGGTTTTCTTGTTCATGTAATAAATTATTTGTTCCATCTTTCCTAGAAAAAAATTCTCTTGATTCGATATGGAATCTTCTAATATGAACGGTCCATTTAACGACTTGGTTCCCGGAAAAGAAACGACTTGGTTCCCAAAACCAGCGATACAGGGGATGAAAGGCAATCCTTGGAGAGGCTCAAAAGCGCGTTAAGACATACTTCAGAGAAAAACGTATCTCACCTGCCTGCGACACAGCCTCAAGATCTGGGGACTCCTGCTTATCTCCCTGGCATACTGGATGGCTAACATCGTAATCATAGAGCTCGCCATCGCAACGCCAAGGACAACAAAAGCCTGCACCTGGGAATGGAGTTGGTCTCAACTTGAAGTTCTCCATCCGCCACGCCACTGAAGCTGAGGACATATTCGTCGGCTGCCCGGTTACATCAGTGGTCCAAGCTCTAGTCCGTACCAACTTCCGGTCTCTCGAATCGACATGATACTCGTAAGTGGACCAACCCTATATAAAACCACTTGGGACTAGTCTTTTAATCTTAATGTATCTTTTTTTCTATTGTTTTTTCCACATTTTCTTTACCCATTTTAATTATTAAAATAAATATAACTTCTTTATAAATTTTCTTTCATTGCTAACACCCACACTTCTTATATCCATATAAGAATAATAAATATTCATAAAATCTTGATACTCTCTAAATATAATTAAAATAAACGACAGAAGCTCTTTTTAATAAGTGGAACCCGTATCATGATTATCAAACCGTGACTTATTTTATTGGAAACATGTATAAATAGTTCACGTTTTGGTTTGATTACATACTTAAGTAAACTCGGCTGAATATATTGTTTCAAATCAAATATGAACATTAACGCAAATCCATTTTTATACAACGACTTGGAAACAACGAAAGTCCTTTACGTCGACACTAGGAACAGAAAAATCCTGAGAAATGAAATTGTAAGCGCATCACGCGGCAATACTCTTGGGAGCATCTTTCAACCCTTTCTTTAAAACCTTTCACCTTATGCGATGCGATGATACCGCGTACATACTCGTATTTTGGAAAGTATTGAAAATTTGCTTATATGATATATTTGAAATTTTCAAAATTTTTTATGGATCACACTGCTATTTTAATACACAGTAGTTGTTTTAATTTGGCAAGTTTTCTAAGTATTTGTGAACTTGCGATTGTTTTCCTATTTTTGCTTTTTTTTATTGTTAATATTTAATATTTTCTTTTTACCGAATGTATTTTATCATAGAGAAACCAAACTTTTTCTAATTTTTTTCTTGTGATAATACGTTTTCTCTCAAATAAAGTAAATCCAAAGTGATTGATTAACATTTACGCACAAATAAGAATTTCTATTATTGTTCATCTTTTAAAGATAACTAAAAAAATGTAGGAAAATGGATATTGAATGAAAGAATAAATTAAAATGAAACATTGGTACTTAAGGATATTCATCATTAGTAAAAAAAGATATTTGAAATTGCTGTGGTGTTGATTGATGTACGTATTGAAGGCCTTTCAGCCTTCATTCAAAGGGTGATATCAAAAAATATATATGTAAGATATTCTCACACGGGGAAATGATTTTCTGTTTCAAAACACTTAATAATGAGTAATAAATGTAAAAGAGCTACTGAGGTGAGGTGTCACGATTTGGATCGAAAGTTGTCAATTCAAAGGCCGGATTCTCCGATGCTGATTTCCGGGCATTAAAACTTATTAAAATGTTAATCAGTGGTATTATTCAGGCATAGCATCTATTTAGGCAGAAAATGACCCAGTGAAATCCTCAAAATTGTGTGGGTATCTCAATATGCCCGAAAAGGGACATCCGGTAAATTTACACGTAAAATCATACCAGATTTTTGTATTGCTCGCGTCCTTAAATTTACGTTTCACGTAGTTTCACAAAGGTCAAAACTTTTTTATTGTTCGCATAATAATGTATAGAATTGTTATAAAAGTGTATTTTAAAAGGAAAATGAAAGACCTTTTGTCATTCAAATATTACTTTTTCTGTAAAATAGAGTTCCAACAAACTTGGACTTGCAGATATGAACAAAATTAAAATGTACGGTAATTCAGACAAAATACGAGTATGTGCTAAATTAGATAAAAATAATAATTCGATTTCATGTCAAATTGAAATACACTCGCTAAATATATTCTAATTAGGTTTATCGATAAACAAACATTTTTAATATTCTTAATATGCATAAACCACACTTCTGACCAAATACTTGATTTGAAGTCACCAGCATTATTGCATCACTAATCAATATTCTATTCCGGTGTACAGTTAAATTATATCAAATGACACTGAAACACATTTTTGGACAATTGGTTTGGTTTCCGAGTACTATTTACATTTTATTTAACGATAGCAAAATAGTTTAAATTAAATATATAGACATTTTTTTACCGAGATGAATTTTAATTTGAAGAATGATGTATGAAAAATACACAATGCATAGACAAAATGAAAAATATGTTTCTTGTAATTGTGAACACTCAGTTTTTCCTTGGAGTGTCCCAGATGGAAAAAAACTGTTATTTTCGCAATTAAACGTTACTAGTTATATAATGAGCGAATATTATAATATTATCAAAATTTGGAAAAATATTGTTTAAAAAATCTCAACGTCATGCCCTTTTTTTTGTTTTTATAAATCATTTTGAATATTCATAGCTCTCCAGCAATCGTCATGATAATCATACCAACAATTTGCGTAGTGAATATTTTTTTATTGTTACTGGTTACTTTGCTGGTTTTAAAGAAATTAACATGTTTTTCTTAACTAGTGACAAATTTCAAAAATATATTTGACGTTTATTATATTTTTATGGAGAAGACGTTTTGCACTCTTGCCTGCCTTGAAAAATGACGTCATTGTATGTATAGATACCATAGATGTATTTCCGCATTACAATTAACAATACCGTATTTAATCGGAGTCTCTTTCGATTAACTAAAACCGCCAATTAATGAGTAAATAATATCTCCATTAAAACCACCAATACAGCGACAGCGCTTTCCACTTATTGTCTAGTGTTCCGAGGTATTTATGTTTATATTTAACTTTATTGTATGCCAGAATAGTCCCTGTTTCCGATGGATTAAAATAGCTTTTAGATATTTTGAGATCTAAGAATTTAACAGAATACCTCGTTCATTAGTGAATTGGCCCGTGTTTTTCTATTTGACGTAAACTTACAACCAATCCGTGATCACTGTCGATATTATTTCCGCTTTTTATATATTGTGAACTTGTTTTTCTTTAAATCATAGTTTTCTATTTTTTGCCAATTTACCGTAACCATCGTTCTTTATCCGCACTATTTTCACATTAAAAATATTTATATCAACTTCAAACCTTTTTGTGTTTTTGCGAGATAGGTTTTATAAAATAAATATGCATTCAAAACATTTTGTTTCAGAACAAACATTAACTATCAGCTTTCAAGTGTTGTGAAAATTTCCTTGAAATTTTTCAGCAATAAAAACACTTGAAACCTGTAACAGATATTCATTGTTGCGACTTTGTTTGAATCTGCAGTTTTGCGACTTCTTCACTGTATTGTTTCTCGCTGCCGCTACGGGTTGCGAAGTGTAGTTCAGCCACGTTCGCTTGTAAACTGTAGACAATGTCCACCCTCTGTCTCACCGTTGACAAATATTGCGGTTGTAACAGAGTACAGTCTCATGCCGAGTTGTCGGGTCAGCGACTAGAAAGTGTTCTACTTTTTTATGGGAAATTTATTTTGACATTATTTTTTTCAAATTGCATAAAAATATACTTTACTGCGTAAATTTGACTTCGTATTTTTTTACAATATTCGAATATATTATATTTCTTCTAATTTGAGTTTCTCTCTAGTGTCTCGACCGACTAATTGCTTTTTTGTTATATATTATGATTTTGTTAACAGTTACCCCACATAATTAAGAATTTTGCTTGTCCAAAGCATTGCCGAAGGTCCTTCAACCGTGTTGTGTGTCTTTTTCAAGAACATCGATTTCTTCACTATGGCCCTAAATTTTCATATATTTAGTTTATTTGTCTGCACAATTTCGCAATATATCATGTAAAGCAGATATGGCCAAATGACGTAAAACCGTCGCTTGTTAGCAAGGACTCAATGGATAAAGAAAATGCAGACAAGCTGCAAGTGCTGAAGCTTCTTGCCATATACGCAATAGGATATGCCTATCACAAATTGGCTTACATAGCATATCCGGCGGTACCGACATCAAGTGTACTAAACCCTGACTATATTGTTCCTTCTAGTATACGCGTCACGAGTAATGCGCATTAATTTAGTGGATAGCCGTGATATTCCATATTCTCGTTTATCCTTACAAACTAACATGGAAATTTGACGAGTTGATATACAACATATTATACAGAACTAAGCTTCTGAAACTTTCATCCGTCCTCATTTTAGTAGCGTTAGTCAGCCGAACTGTTTTTGAAACCGATAGCCTGACAAATCACTGATAGATTTCCACAAAAACTACGTCAAAATCGAATTAGATAACATTTTGTAAAACAATAAGTAAATTAACAAGAGAATTTTTTTTTTAAATATATTTTCAGCGTATTTTTGTCAGGTTATCCAAAGTTTATCCTACGGCAATTAAAACTGGATTTATACACGTTTTGCCGAAAATAAACCTTGCTCTCCGGTCATAATATTTTTTGACTTTTTTCTAAGGAACGCAGGAAAATAAAAAAAATGGTTTATTGGCCCTCGCTTCCTCGCCCTTTTTATACTTTTAGGTAAAATTTCGCGACATCAATTTTGAGATAAAAGAGGGTATTTCCGCATTAAAAGTTAAGTGAATTATAACAAATATGTCCCACGTGTCTTTAACTCTATTTTCCTAAAAAGTACCCAGCATAACCTATTTCAAACCAGTTTTCCTTATTAAATAATTATATAATTCAACAGTTCATATCGATAGTCATTCCATTGAGTTTTAGTTAAGTTTTTGAATGAATAAATCTTGAAAAACTCTTCATTTACAGCAAAAGTTGATCTCTTCACATGGCGCATATATAAAATATCTACATATCAGTGAACTGTGAAGTTTGATCTTAAACAAGCAACTTTTATGTTAATACGCATATGTCGTGAATTTAAAAACGTTTGTATTTTTCTGCTGCTTGATATTGAAGTTAGTTCTTTGTTTAATTTCCTACAACAAAATAAAAAAGTACTCGTATAGTACAAAACGGGGCTTATATGGTAAGCTCATTTTGATACGCTTTTAAGTTATGTCATAATGAAATTCTTAATTCAAAGATACTCCTATGTCCAATGTAAAAATCATAATATTATCACGTAATAAATTAAAGAACTTGGTTATTTTCTATCGTTGACTTCCTTGTCTACCATCTTAAATTTTAAGTTATTTTTATATTAATAAAATGGTAGTCAAGCTATATATTATATTTCCTCAAAAAAAAAACTATTTGAGCCCGACTTATACTATTTTCATATAATTTTCCTCGGAAAACAAGTACATTTTTTAAACCTGGAATAATTACTCGTATTTCAACTCTAAATGTTTAATCTTTAAATTGTTAAACGTTTTTCAATCGAAAAGTCGAAAAAATATTGAATACGTTTTTTTAGAAATGAGCCATTGAGTGTTGAATTTTAATAAAAGTAATTTTCAATGATGTTTTATCAATCCAGCCGTCCCAAATTTTTTAATGTTTCTGGATCACAAAGCAATTTTTTTGTCATACTCTATAGTGAGTTGAAATTTTGTAATAATGGTTCTTGTTAATATATATTATTTTAAGCACCATGAAACCTAAAATACTCAATATTCCAACATTTTTTTCAGTAAATTTACTATCTTCATGGATTTGTTTACTTAGTAAAGGAAAATTATTTTATCACAAAGTTTTATTTATTTTTCTTGAATAATTAAACGATTTACACTGATTAAATTTGGAAGCCTTTGTTTTTTTAACATTTTTAAGAGGTTGCTTTTCAGCGGTAAATTATTATCAGGGTTTTTTCGCTTCCTGGTAATCCACGATAGGGGAAAAACGTGGGTGCTTAACTCATAAACTTCAAAAACTTTTCGCTCGAAGTTACTGGAATTTTTGATGCTTAACAAATTATGACTTTGAAGAAGTTACAATATATTTCCAACTGATAAATGGGCACGTGGCTCTGGATTTTTTAAATCTAAACTCAAAGCAGATTTTTCAGAATGGAAAATAGTTTTCGAAAGCTTTTGAACCTTTTGATTTCCCATAAACTTCCATTACATAATATCACGATCACTAGTTTACTATCCAATATGGAAAAGTAAAATTTCACATTCCACAAATCTGTGTATACAATACTTCAGAAATGAAAGTATTTCAATACATTTATCCTTTGAAATTGAGTCGCCATCAAACGTGACTGCGTGTGTTTTATCAGTAGTGATAAACTTATATTATGTGTATAATAAGTTTCTTGTAGTTTTATGAATGTGTCATCGTTTGAAAACTACGGTACATCCATTCTTAATATAATAATATTATTGTTTAATAAAATCCATATTTTGACTTATTACCATATGTCATATACTCGTACATTAGTTTTCACAAAAAACTAAAGGTTAGAAAGTAATTGTGTTTTACTTGGCTATCAATAAATAAGAAAAATAACCTGTTTTATCCTTCTTTGTATGTGCGCGGGTGTGTACACCTGTTATAATTGAGACCATTCATAAATAGTGCTTTTAAGATTTAATTTTACTTTGTGATAAAATGGAAATGTAGAAACTATTGACTAAACTTTTCATACTGATGACGTACGAGCGGGATTCAGATGCGAGTTCTTTTTTCTGTGAGAAATACGAATAGTTTCAGTATCAAGTTATTTACCGGAGGTGCATCTGTCTAATTTACAACTTAATTTAAATATTTTATTTTAATTATCAAACTCTGTCGCTTCTACTCTTATATTAAATATTTAGATAAAAAAATTATTCCCTTAACTCGTTACATGATCAAGAATCTTAGAGAGAAAAATGCTGAATATCTCATTACGGAACCGGAAGACAAATTAATGGATAAGGCAACGGACAAAATTTGTAGATGTCGGTGAGAGGGTTACCACCAGGGTAGAACTGGGCAGGTGTACCGATGATAAGCAGACCTAGAAATACCGTACCGATATACTGATAGGCAGACTCAGAAAGTGCTGGAGTGGCGATCAATGGTAGGGAAAATTGGGCAGAGCCCTAACAAGATGGTCGGCTGACGTTAGAAAAGTGACTGGGAGCAATTGCACGCAATGTATCCATGATAGGAACGTGTGATAGAGGAGAGGGGCCGCCTATCCTATATTTAATATTGGCGTCAACCGGACTGGACTGATGATGCTGGTTTACTTCTTAGTTTCTACAAGTGGCTTTTTACACTATCACTTAAAATGATGGGTGTATAACTGTATATCGACGATTATATTCGTGATTTAATTGAATGCTTGTTCATCAATGAGTTATAAAAGCAGTAATCAATAGAATTTATGGTTTTATTTTTGTTTCATAAATATTTTTATTTTATTATGTATGAATATATTATGCAAACATATATTCAATATATCTGACATATCAACTAAAATCATGTAACGTATTAGTTTCTCAATAACTATTTTCTACTTAAAACTTACATATTGTCTAAAACGTTTTCGTCCTCAACCTTTCACATTTACCATATATTTTTCGGATGATTGATTTTCGACCTTCAAAAAATGACTTTAAAAGCTGGTTGAAAATATACCATCCGTATCCATGTTAGTCTTTCTGTTTCTGTGTTCTATGAACATTTTACATTTTTACCGCTTATTTTTTCACATATTTACTTGTAAAAATATGAATATTTTTTTCAGATTTTGTTTATTTTTTTTATGCATTAAGATAATTCTAAATGATTATATTTTGGTATGATTTTGTATGAAAATGTGTGAATATTATGTTTAATGTTAAATTTTCTCGAACGTATCCTACCGATACTATAATTTCCCTATAAGTAACGTGTTGCGCAATATCTATTGCTAAGATTAAAGAACATGTACCTAAAATTTGCATATGTAAGCTTAAATTTCTGATTAATCAAGGTAGGATAGAAATGAAAAACAAGCGCATTTAGCAATAACCTGTAAGATTCTTATATATAATGATTGGGAGAATCAAGGACATAGAAAAATGGGAAATGTTACGCAATGGATCGATTATCTGTATCTGCGTTGAGATGCAGTCGATGCTACACTTGTTGTAGCGTCCGAGGAGCCCATTGTCTTCCGCCGTAGAGGATTTGATTGGTGGAACCGAACCCACTGTGTTGGACAGAATTCTGAGCGATAACAATTTAATACTTATTGACATGATAATGAGAAAAAAATGTTTTTGTACACTGATGTTTTTTCTTCATGCAAATAAGAAAAAAAATTCAAAAGTGGTGTTTTCAGGACTGATCAAGAGAATATAATGCCATTCTCGTTTTTTTTCTGATGTTAATTTTTAACTGTTAATTTTTCATCCACTTGCAACCGTTATTTTTTTAATGGCCCCAAATATAATCGCATTGCCGATCTGCATCCGAAGATATTCAAACTTTGTAATGCTGGATTGTACACACATTCAAATTCGAGTCGACATTTTTGTACACCCGCGCGAGTGGCTTCAATTTAGATGCAAATTTTATCATCGTTTTTAATGGAGATGTTCTTTGATATTATTCATTTGATGCCTTTTTATAAAATTTGCTATTACAGCGTTTTTTTATATTCAAGTCAAATGTTGACACTTTATAATTACGTTAGCTGTTTTTTGACAACATGTAAAATGGATGATAACTAGACCATAAAAAATCGTTGAGCCGGATCTCATAAGAATAATAAATTAACCACACAATTCAGCCTAATAATGATGATCTAAGTTTTTGTCATGTATATAATGTTATGTTTGTAACAAATTTCGTACATATTTTCAATAATTTAATGGTTTTGTATTTTGCATTCAGTCTATTTCTTCGTTCCGTTAGTTATAATCATATGCGTCAATAACGTTCACATCTAAATTATATCTGGACATTTTTTATCTTAACAAGTTATTGTAATAAAACCCATTTTACACTAATACTCGTACATTGAAGAAAATGCCAAAGTAATGTGCAGTGTTCTCATTATTTTTTGAGAAAATAGGTCTAATTGATGACACGAAACAATTTTCAAATTTTCTTTTCATAACTTATATTTTCTCATCAATACCTATTTATTTGTAATCTGAGGAAAAACAATTTTCGCTATCAACAAGGAGATAAATGCTAAAAATTAAGTTATATTCTTGAATTATACACATATTACAAAATAAATAAAATATGAATAGTTTAGTGGTTTAAGGAAGATACTATTTGAAAGTTAATAAAGCCTATTCTTGTCTCTCTTCTCGTCCTCTCTCCAAAACTTGATGAACTTCTGAAAAGGAAGGACGGTTTGGAAACTTTATGTTAACTTTCAAAAAAGGAACTTAAGAAGGAGGTACGTGAAATGGGTTCACGTCGATTAAAATTAATTATTATATTTATTCATATAAGACTTTTCAACATATCCGTATTGGCAGTACAAACAAATTGAAGAGTGTGGCTGGGAGACGAGATTTGATAAACAGTATTGTCTTCGGCCCCGTTAAATGACCCTTCAAGATTTGAACGTAGAGTAGTGGCGTAACTGAAACTCCTATTTTTACATGTTCGTAAAAGTAATGCAAACCGATAGGTAATCCCGTTGATGAACTGCGAATGAGCCTGGGACCTTTTTTTATATTTTTTAAACTACTGAAAGTTGGAGACAATACTTCGGTAAGGAAAACAAATGTCTTACCTACTAGCCCACGGAGATTATAATATTTTGATTAAATTGTGTGGTTTGTGCATGTCTAATTTTAAAACGGTTAAACTTATGACCGTTAGATAAGTTATATTGTCAAACGTTAATGATTTTGGTAATGGTTTCCAATAGGAATTGTCTAGAGAAAAATATTATTTTCCTTAAAATCTTAAAAAAAGACGTTTGTTTCACTCTGTGGTGTTATATTTATAATGTTTTTTTAATAAAACAAATAAAACGCTTATTTTTTATTCACCACTGTTTTATTTGAGTTCACTAACGGTTTCAAGACCTCCGTTTTCCTCGTTAAAGAGACGGACGGAGGTTTCTGAGAAATATAAATTAGGTATTTTATTTATTTTATTAATAATAATTATGATATTATTTTACTTAGTCCTTCCGTGATTGCAGTCCTAAGACTGGTTTGCAGCAATTTGAACTCTTCTCCTCCATTCCCCCCTGTCCTGTGCGGCTCTTTTTAAGTCTGTATATGTTGAGCAGCGCACGTCCACCAACAGGTCCTCCAGGTACTCTCGGCGTGGGCGTCCCCTAGAGTTTGTCCCCTCGGTCATACCCTCCATTATGGCATGCAAGAGGCCCTCTTGTCGTCTTATATGACCGATCCATCTTGCACGCCTTTCGGACAGGATCCTGAGCAGGTGCCTTCCTCCTTCGATTCGTTGGAGAACCTCTTCATTTATGATGCGGTCTCTCCAGGAAATTCCTAATAGTCTTCTATAGGACCACATCTCAAAAGCCTCTAGTCTTCGTCTATCTCTTTCGGATAGGCACCATGTCTCGCAGCCGTACATCAAGATACTCCATACAAGATACTCCATACATACTTAGTACTCTCATTATAATTTATATATATGTGCAAGTATCCCTAGTTATACGTGATCTCATATGTACATGATTAGAATAAAATTAAGATAAAATAATATAAAAGCCGATTTTAGTTTTCAGGATTAAAAGGAATGAGCTTTTTAAGTTTTTTAATGAAAAATACAAATTAAAGTTTTTTCCATTATTAGGATACTTTGTTTTCGTTTAGAACCAATCTCACACATTAAAATCATTTCACATGACGCGTTTTTCGAGTTAGGTGATTTTTCCTAGATCCAATCAATCGGATAAAGCGATACCTGTATTGTAAACAGCAAGCGACAATTTATCATGTTGTATGGACGAACTCTGTAGTATTGTTGGTAATGCATATGTTTTTTTAACTTAAAGGCAATGGGCTGGATTTCCGATGTTACCAATTGAAAAAAAGACTTCCAGTCTGGTTGTCATTTCAAGCACCTTTAAAAAAATCTGGTTGGTTGGAGACATCGCCACATGGCAATAAACCCGCCAGGTAGTACTTTATACAACGAAAGTGTAATACAATATAATTGTCTATCGAGAAAATATCCAGACATCGGCTACACAAAACTCCCAATTACTCATATGGTTATTTAGGATAACTGGTGAAATTTCAGAATTGTATATAGGAGGAACAAATATTCGATTCAAACATTTGATACCTTCGGAGATGAACCTACAAATGTCAGGACGATCATCAATTGCTTCGTAATGTGACCCAGCGTATATCATATACTCGGTCTGAAGACCCAAACTAATTCTGTATTTATTAAACGTGTACAATTTCAAATTATTATATCGCACGTTTAATGAAAGACTGTAACAAGTTGAAATTATGTAATTTGATTATAATTAAATTTCATGTGGTCAATGAAAATATATTGTAATATATTTATGATGTTATTATTTTAGTTTTGTATTTGGTAGCACATTTGGTACAAAAGTGTTCTCCGTTAGTTTTATGCCTTTAGTCTTTTTTTTCGTATCCCTTCAACATATCCGAATAAATTATCTAGACATAGAATAGCATAACCGGTGGACAATACTGCCTTCGGCCCCAGTAATCGAGCCTTCGGCTTTAGAACCACCAGGGTAGGCATGAAAACCGTTGTTCGAAATCGCACATGAAGATGCAACACTCGCACACATCTAGCGTGTGTAAGTATTGTTACCAGGTGTACTCTTTTACCGGTCTGGGACCTTTTGGGAATGTAACACGAGCCCCCGGTGGGAAGTCAAGCGTCTTGCCAACTAGGTCACGGAAGTCACCACAATTCTATTGTCGCTGTCGTCGATTTTGTCTTATTTGTTATCTCATTTACTGATTAAATTTTCTTTCGTTAATTAATTGCGTGATTTCTCCCACCTTCGCCCCGTCTACCATGAACCTTGAAACACAAAAGCTTTTGAACAACGCGCGTCAGCGCATAAAGTCGTTAGTCTATCACTGCATCTAGTGGCACTTGCCCAAGGTTTTAAAAACATAAGCACTTTTCGCTCGCCATTCCCCGCTTCACGGCAGCTTAGATCAAACATTTATCTTGTTAATTTCACATTATAAAATTAACGGCCATCAGCTATATTGATTTCTAGTCGTATTGTTCATCGTGAAATTCGTGCATCATATCCAATAAATGTTATATTCGTTGTAATTCTTCACAGGAGCGATCTTATTGATGTCCTGTTATTGTCTAAGTTGACTTTAAAATAATTATTTATCTCAACATTTTATCAACCGGCTAATCATTTTGATACAATAAAACCCATTCAATCGAAAATTCGAAACAAATCGAAAATTCGAGATAAATAACCTAATATTTCTGAACTATGGTAATTTTAATTTAAAAAACTTTATGTAATTCTATATATTTCGATTATAAAGTGTCATATTATTTGACACTTTGTTACCGACGCGAAACACGAGCCTTATCTCGGTCGCACGTTCTTGCTTAGTTCAAGTATGAATTGAGACGCTTGGCTGCATTGTAGGCTTATATTAATGAGAGGATTATGCTGTTAGATAGGAAGGGGGTGCATGTGCGTAGTTCAGTTTAATTCAATTGCAAACCCACAATCTTTGTATCAATCAGTCTTCCATGAGTATTTCGAGACGATTGGAAATAAGGGATTTGAATTTGCGTTCGGATAACAGAGGATTCAGTTCTCTAATTGAACGCGAGATATGAGATGCGTTACTTCTTCTTTAAATGACAATAGTTTTTTTCCGATCTCTGTAAAAATTAATAATGAAATTTTTGTCGTTTTTTCTGCTTATCTTGTAGATATTATATTTACATTGCGTAAAAATCTTAAATATTGTTGGATCAAGTGGATGAATTAAAAATAATTAAAATGCTAGGATTTAAAAAACTGAAGAATCAATGTTATGATAAGTGTATGTATGGTTGTGGAGGGGAAATATGTATATCCTATTAGAAAAATCTGGCGCTCTGTCGTTTTTGCATATCTTGAGTGAAGCGGCGGAATGTTATGTAATTGTGAATGAAACTTCTCGATGAGAAATAGTTGAAGATAAATGTTGTTGGAAAAGGATTGTTGAACTGCGTAACCTAGTTGCTATAACGTTTATCTGCCACACGAGGGTTTCTTTTTCTATCCAATTGGTATAAAAAACTAAAGTATGCTTTTGGTATTTTCACATACAGGTCATTTGACGTATTTTTGGTCTCGGAGGCGCAAGACTGACCCTCTTTCATCCCTAAACTCCTACCCTGATCACTTAAGTTCACCAAAAATATCGGGAACCTCCTCCACCCCCACACAATGAAAACGCCAAGTGGCCGCTCGAACTAGAGGGAATTTATAGATTCTGCACGCTTCATGCTGAGAATGTAAGCTGTGGTACTATTCGAAAAAAATCGGATATTTTATTTTTAAATATTAGAACATATCATCTTGAACTTTTTGCGTTTTACATTTTCCTGAAAATAATCTTATATAAGTTTGCATTGGGAATCAATATTATCAAGTTCCCTTTTAAAACAGCTTTACAGCGCCCTGTATTTTTTGTAAAATTACTTAGTTTGAGTTGTATTGTATAATAAATGTGTATGAGATGATTTGCGGTCGATCTCGGTTTCACCAGAGTATATGGATTCTACAAAGTCAAATCCAAAATTAATAGATTTTCCTGATAATAATTAAAGAAAAGAACTTCTATGAGTAATACTGTTACTCTATTTCGACGAATTATTGAGGATTCAAACAATTTTGTTTTTTTTTTCAAAGATTTTTCCTGATATTCAAAGATTTTTCCAGTATCCATGCTTCAAATGTTAAAAAAAACTTCAATGATACTTGTATTGTATGTTATGTAAAAGCAATCATTGTGAGGTAACTACGAGTATAATACTTAGATATGTACTCCCGCGGATTTTTTTAATAGGATTTAATTAGTCTTACAATACTTTTCATTCATACATTATATTGTACCTATATGTTATATTTCTAGTTTTAACAGCATGTCAAGTTTTACGTGCATTATCGACGACATTTTCTCTCCGACTTAATTAATATTTATCTTCACTGTACAATCTCCTTATGAACTGATGTATTGTATTGTATGCTTTTCATACAATTAAACCTTTTTCAAAGAATCGTAAATGACATCGAAATTCATTAAGTGGTTCTCGAGGTAAGCGCATACTTGCAGACAGGCAGAAATAGTGACACTTCTTTATAGTATAGTAAAGATACGTATATATTTTAGTAACGTAAAGATACGTTTTTATTTTAGTAACGTAAAGATACGTATTTATTTTAAATAAAATGTTAATCAAATATTCCAGAGCAATGTTATATTAGGTCCTTACATATGAAATTGGCGTTTTGCCGTACTGGCAACTTTGATCTCAAATATCTTCTCTTTGGTTAGGAATTCCAAATTCAAATTTATACAGCTATTTACTCAAGTATTTGTGTTTCGAAAATTATAATTCATTTGTTTTTTCCTCAATTGTTTTTTTTCTTTGCGTCACTCAGTTTACAAAATAGAAAACTTGAAATATCGCGTTATTTACGAGTACGAGTTCCACCGTGGCACCAGTGCTGCAGAAACGGCTCGAAGGATTAATGATGTGTATGGCGACGGTGCCGCAAAAGAAAACACAGTGCGTTTTTGGTTCCAACGTTTTCGTTCTGGAAATTTCGACCTGCAGAAGAAGCCCCGTGGACGGCCGGAGACCAAAGTTGATAATGAAGAATTGAAGGCTATTGTGGAAGCGGATCCATCGCAAACCACGTCCGAGTTAGCTACAGGCTGCGGTGTTAGTGATAAAACTGTTTTAATCCACTTGAAGCAAATTGGGAAGGTGAAAAAGCTTGAAAGGTGGGTACCTCACGAATTGAGTGAAGCAAATCAACAAACGCGCGTTGACTGCTGCGTTGCATTACTCAACCGGCACAATAATGAAGAGATTTTGAATCGAATCATTACCTGTGATGAAAAGTGGATCCTGTATGATAATCGGAAGCGCTCATCGCAATGGCTGAACCCTGCCGAACCAGCCAAACCATGCCCCAAGCGAAAATTGACTCCAAAAAAGTTACTTGTGAGCGTTTGGTGGACTAGTGCTGGTGTCGTTCACTACAGCTTTCTTAAATCTGGCCAGACGATTACGGCAGATGTCTATTGTCAGCAACTGCAAACCATGATGGAAAAGCTAGCTGCTAAACAACCGAGGCTGGTTAATCGCTCTAGGCCACTGCTGCTTCATGATAACGCTAGACCACACACTGCACAACAGACGGCTACCAAATTAGAAGAGCTTCAATTGGAATGTCTAAGACATCCACCGTACTCTCCGGACCTTGCCCCGACAGATTACTATTTTTTTCGAAATTTGGATAACTTCTTGCAAGGGAAAAAATTCAACTCCGATGGGGCAGTCCAAACCGACTTCAAAGATTTTATTGATTCCCGTCCGAATGGTTTTTTTAGTAAAGGGATCGATGAACTACCTATGAGATGGCAAAAGTGCATAGATAGCAATGGTACATACTTTGATTAAATAAATATATTATATTAAAAAAAAATCAACTTTATGTTCCTCCCAAACAAAA